>JAPTMU010000186.1:52553-55053 GCA_028583405.1 Pogonophryne albipinna
GCACAATCCCAGCTGCAAAGGTAACCGAACTCACACCAAAGAAACCGTCATGTCATGATTATTGAGTTGTGCAGGTAGCTTGAAATGCTAATCGAGTTTATGTATTCTTTACTTTCTGCAGGAGGTGTTCAAGGAGAGGATCGGTTACAATCACCTGTACGAAGTGCTCACCTCTCTGGGCCAGCCGTCACAACACCTCCTCAAAGAGCTGATGAACATGGTGAGAGACGGGGAGTTTTCTGGGTGTTTCTCCATGTCGAGTAAAGCGCTCCAGAGCCACTATTTCAAGCATACTACGTCATCGAGTGCCGCCGAAGGACTGTTCCAATGTCCAGCATACTTGGAATTCTACCGAGCCCGGCGTACTTCGTTTGGAGACATTTCGAGGCTGCACATGTGTAGACTCCACGGTCTTAAAATGTAAGGCGGGGCCTCTCATATGACGCACACTTGCTAGCCAGTTCCACTCTTCGTGTTCTGAATGCCAGGAAGGATTCTTGCCTCGCTTCTGAAGAAAGACGCTTGGAAGACATGTGCTACCAAGCAAGCGTACTCGACATTGAGAAACACCCTCAGTGTCTTTGTTTTGAATGGAGAATCGTTTTTTTAAACCATCATTGGTTGCCTTTAACCTCTTAGAGTATTTATTGATTTGTACTTAGGTGTTTCGTGAAAGGCGCCTTAATAATCTCTATCTTAATCTCTTAAATGATGTATTGAATTGTTCGGTGTCCTTGGTGGCTTGCAAGGCCTCCTCAAAGGTCTCCTATCACGCAAAATGCACTTTTTGATGTCTTTTATACATAAATATGTGTCCCCTGTGTCAGTAGACTCACAAAGTGTCAGCCCTTTTGTGCGCCCTTGAATAAAATGTATTATGAATTGTTTTGGTGTCTTTGTTTAGCATTGAACCTCTTAGAGAATGTATTGAAATGTACTTGGGTGTCCTTGAAACGTAACTGTTGGTGTGTTTCTGTGCAGGCGGTGGAGGGGGAGCACACCTCCGTGGGGCTGCTGGGCATCAGTAACGTGGATCCTCTCCTCCTGCTGGTCCAGTGGCTCCCAGAGCTCGATTCCTCGGAGCAGCAGCTCTTCACGTCCGATTGGCTGCGGCGCCTCAGCTGTTTGAACCGTCAAACCCGCGCCACGTGTGTAAACGCCGCCATGGTGATGCGAGCGCTTTCTGGATTGGAAAGCCATCAGCGACTAAACCGATCCTGCGCCGAGAGTCTTTTTGTGCTCGTGGGTTCGTTGGGTTCCCAGTCTTTGAGCGCCAAAGAACTCCTGGGACTCCTACGCCTCCTCAGACCTCACGAGTCCAATAAAGCTCACCCGTATGTGGGTCCTGCTCTCAGATCGCTGCTGGCCATGGTGAGGAAGCAGGGCCTGGAGAGTGCCATGCAGTATTTTGATTTGTCGCCCAGCATGGCGGGCATCGTGGTTCCGACGGTGCAGCGATGGCCCGGTGTCGCGTTCAGCTTCATCGCCTGGCTGTCGTTGGATCAGGACCAGCTGGGACCAATGAGCAAGGACAAGAGGAAGCAGCTGTACAGGTGAGCAGCAGATTCAAGATCCAAAGGCTTTTATGCCATGTGTACATACAGTGTCCTCCAACAGCGCAACACAATAGTTAAAATAGTGCAAGTACAAAAGTTCAGGTGTGAAGTAAGATTCGCCTTTCCCAGTTTAATCCAGAGAGTATTCCAGCATGTTCTGTTCGTCACATGCAAACGTTCCTCCTGTGTCTTACAGCTTTTTCACCCCCGGAGGGACGGGGTTCGAGGCCTTCATCAGCTCAGAGGGTGTGTTGGTGGTGGCCGTTTGCACCAAGAAGGAGTACGTCACCGTCATGCTGCCCGACTACTGCTTCTGTGACTCCCTCTGGGTGAGTCCGCTTCAACGACCTCAGACATATATTTACCTAACTGGTAGTGCCACTGAAATGTGGAAATGTGGATGATTGCCAGATAGAAACAGGCAATCATCCACATTTCCACAACACAGATTGGACCCTATGTTTACAAGATTACAAACGTCTTGCAGACTAATTAAAGGAAGGATATTCCTTCTGTCTTTCTGTCTACAGCACAGCATCGGGGTGGTGCACGTACCGGGGAAGAGGCCTTTTGGACAGAGTCTGGTCTACATTTATGTGGATGGACAGCAGAAACTGTCTGCCCCCCTCAAATATCCCACCATGACAGAGGTGAGACGTTTCCTTCACACTTTCTATGAGAACAGATAATACTTTAATGATCAGATGAAGTCTGAAATGCTCCTTGCAATGCTTGTGACAACATTGTGCAAAATGAATACCATGTTCACTCCCTGTTCTCCTCAGCCGTTCATCTCCTGCTGCATCGGCTCGGCTGGACATCGGACCACCACTCCTCCTCCCTCACAGATCCCAGACCCTCCCTTCTCCTCCGCCTCCACCCCCACCACTCGCTCCTCGCTGGGCGCCATCTTGTCTCCTCAGACGTGGGGGGGGCTGCTGGGA
>JAPTMU010000186.1:60053-229006 GCA_028583405.1 Pogonophryne albipinna
TTTATAGTCCTGCCTGAGTTTCTTTATTTTTACCCGGCATCCGTGTGCACTGTGCACGATTCCCAGCTCAAGTAGCTTTTGCGAACATCGCTCAAAACATTTGGATTTGGGAACTGCTTTTTGTAGAAGCTGCTGCATCCCGTCCTCAGAGTAAATTGCCAGAAGCGCCGACACTTCCTCATCATTCCACCGCTCCGGTGTTGTAGTACGTGTGGTCATAACTGCTTTAAAGTACAACAAAAACTACTCGCTCAGGTGTGGATGTGGTTTTGTAGCGAGGAAAAAAATGGCTGCCTAACAAAAAAAAATCAGAGTCTAACGGGGCGTGGTTTGCAATTCGCCCAGCCAATAGAAATAGATTAGAAATTGGCACTCTTTTATCACCAGGTTCGTACCACCTCTCTAGCAGGGACTGAAAATGGCCAAAAGAGTTCCCGGCACTGAGTAGTCCCGGCGGTGTGAACGCGACATTATTGGTACTAACGGAACTAAAGAACCAAAGTACCAGGGAAAGTCCTGCGGTGTGAATGCGGCTATTGATTGGTGTCATCCCCCGCACTTTTATCGACGCTTACATAAGTTAATGTTTGTATTACATACTCCTCGTTACCCAGCAAGCCGGGCGTTCCTTTTTTCTCTTTCCTTTCCTCTGGCATTTCAGAGTGCGCACGGGTTTAACAGACAAGCGTGAGCACTTTCCTTGCTTGGAAGAGAATAGTCTGAGCCATATTAAGACCTCCGGATTTTTTTTTCTAGAGCATAAGGTACTGTGAAATCTTACCTAAGTTTGATGCGAGAAATTATAAGTGTTTTTCATCGAAAAATCCCCCTACCCCTTACTTCCCTGGTGTGTCTAAGGCAGTGATTCTCAAATGGGGGTACGCGGACCCCTAGGGGTACGTTGGGGGTCCTCATATAAACATGTTACATTTGTGTATTGTATTTAAAGTTTTTAATAATAATATATCATTTTGTTCATTGGTTTGTTAAACATATATTAATTCAATTGAAAAACTTGACTTTCTGTCAAAAATGTCCGGGGTCGGTCAGGGGGTACTTGGCTGAGAAAGTGTTTCAAAGGGGGTACATGACTGAAAACAGTTTGAGAAGCACTGCTTTAAGGCCTACCAGAACCCACGAAGCTAGAAGAGCCCGAGGGAAATGGGCTAACACCTGCCTCCTCACAAGAACACACCTGCTTTCACAAACACTTTTTACTAATTTCACAAGTACTTCCGACTGACGCCGAACCCCTCTGGCTCACAAGCACTTTTGTAATTATCACATAAATGGACCCCTGTATACAATTATATCAATTTATGTGCACCCTTAAACGCTCCCATCTTATGCCCCCCCCCCCCGAGCGCCTGGGCCCTTCTCCACATGCTTACTGAGGTTTGCTGTTGTTTCCGGGCAGGATATGATCAACTGTGTGGGCGGGGTGCTGGTGCTCATCCCTGTTCTGGAGCAGCTGTCCCTGATCACTCCTGACCAACAAACCATTGATCCTGGATCAGATGTCATCACCCCGGATGTGACCACGCCAGCAGACGGTGATTGGGTCATCCTCCCGTCCAATAGGGCTTCAGGTGTGCACATTATATGTCTTTTTAAACAGAATAATGCCAGAAATTAGATTTTAAGCATCAGTTTGCACGTACTACTTTAAAGCATGTGTGTCTCTTGGCGTAAAGAAATGGAATTATTTACCGAATGATTTAAAGGGCTGTTTGTTTAAGAAAATGTATAAAGAAAGAAGCTAGTAAGCCTATGTGACGGGGTTCGAAACATGGCTTAGTCGGTTGTTTTAAGCTCACTTTATTTTTAGCAGCAACAAAATAAATAGCGAACCAGCACGACTTAAACAACAAAATAAAAGTCCAAAACAGGCCGTCCATCACTCATCAGAGTAAACATGCTCTGGGTTGCCTTCTCTGCAACCAACTCCCAAACATGTCCCAGCTGTTCATTGCAACATTCTTCCGAGTGACCCAACAAGGAACCAACACCGTCCCTTTTGAGCCCATAGCCCCTCCCACAGGCTCGCCGTCAACCGGTGACACAATCAACTCAAAACCACATTTCAACAAAAGAATCCGACCCAAACATAAACAGGTTAACCACCTCTTAACATAATCATTCCCCATAATTAACAAACGTAAAATAAATATGAAATGGCACGGTTCATTTGACGGAAGAGAGCAGGAAATGTTTGGTGTGTGTGTGTCGGCTGTCAGGGGCGGAGTCAGTCACTCTGTGGCCCGCTCCGTCACAGCCTACCATTTGATTCGTCTTAAAAAATATGTGTGTACTATTAATCTTGTGTTATTCTGCAGGGGGGGGGGGGTGTTCAACAAAATGGACAACCTGCACACCTGTTTGTTTTTTGTCTTTGATACTGTATGTGTTGTTTAAGAAAGAATCTCAGTATAGCTATGAAACATTAGCACTTCTGATAAAACCATTGCATTATCATTTGTTGTTGCAGAGGCCCGCCTGGAGAAGAATCTGGTGGCCACCTTCCTGTTGGTGCTGAAGCATTTCCTGCAGAGACACCTTATCAACCAGGAGAATCTGCTGCACTCGCATGGAGTCGGTACAGTGGGAGCGCTGCTGCAGAAGGTCCGTTTCATTTCCTTGGGACGTTACATTGGAGAGCCTTTTCAGATCTACATGTGCATCATTTTCGTCCTTGCACTGATTGCATGATATTGCCATTCCTTTTCTTGACAGCAAACCAGTCTTGTTTTTATACTGGTTGTATGAATAGCTCCCCTAGTGAAATGAATTGACCTCAGATACCCTCTGTCTCTGTTTGTCTTTTCCTTTGTGTTTGTCTTTTTACCTCAACCCTCTTTCTTCCCTGTTGCATGTATTTGTTTATCCCATGGGAATATCCTCATCCTCTACCAACCCCCCCGGACCCTCAGATCCACCTCAGCCGGTTAGCTTTCCATCCCCAAGGCCAAACTCCAGAGCTTCGGGGACAGAGTCTTCTCTGTGGCAGCCCCGAAGCTCTGGAACCCCAAGACCTCCGTGAGTCTGAGTCCCTCACCCTGTTCCAGTCCCGCCTCAAAACCCACCTCTTCAACTCTGTATCCATAAGCCCCCCCCCCCTCTCAACCAACTTCCTCCTGACTGCTTTTCTGTTTTGTTTCTTTTTGGCTTTGTTTTTGGTCTGATTTGTTGCGTGAGAAATGTGGACGAGAAGGTTGTAAGGGACCGAGTAAAGGCACTTATCCACCTTTCTGTGTTTAATCATTCTGCATGTGTGCCAGTGAAGTTATTTGTGTGTGTGTGTGTGTGTGTATAGCTGCCAGCAGGTCACGTGGATGTCAGCGTTCTGGTTGCCATGCAGCTGCTGATCGAACAGGTGACGTTTGAGAAGAACCACGCTCTGCTGCTGCAACTTCACACACACCTGCTGTTCAACTTCAACATCTGGAACAAAGGAGACTTCCCTCTGCGCATAGGTTAGATGTGTGTGTGTGTGTGTGTGTGTGTGTGTGTGTGTGTGTGTGTGTGTGTGTGTGTGTGTGTGTGTGTGTGTGTGTGTGTGTGTGTGTGTGTGTGTGTGTGTGTGTGTGTGTGTGTGTGTGTGTGTGTGTGTGTGTGTGTGTGTGTGTGTGTGTGTGTGTGTGTGTGTGTGTGTGTGTGTGTGTGTGTGTGTGTGTGTGTGTGTGTGTGTGTGTGTGTGTGTGTGTGTGTGTGTGTGTGTGTGTGTGTGTGTGTGTGTGTGTGAAAGAGAGACTGTGTGTGTGTGAAAGAGAGACTGTGTGTGTGTGTGAAAGAGAGACTGTGTGTGTGTGTGAAAGAGAGACTGTGTGTGTGTGTGAAAGAGAGACTGTGTGTGTGTGTGTGTGTGAAAGAGAGACTGTGTGTGTGTGAGAAAGAGAGACTGTGTGTGAGACTGTGTGTGAGAAAGAGAGACTGTGTGTGTGTTAGATGTGGGTGTGGTGTGTGTAGGTTAGATGTGGGTGTGGTGTGTGTAGGTTAGATGTGGGTGTGGTGTGTGTATAGGTTAGGTGTGGTGTGTGTATAGGTTAGATGTGGGTGTGGTGTGTGTATAGGTTAGATGTTCATTTCCTGGTCATTATAAACAGTTTATCCCCGATTCCTTTAACGGATCGATACATACAGTGTACAGAAATCAAGGTGAAAAGGCGTCATTTATTCAGACCATACTTTAGAAGACTTATTTCTTGTAATTCTGTTTCGTATTTCCCCTGAATTCTGATGTAAGTCTGTTCTTCCTCAGGGCTGGGTGTGTGTGAAGCAGAAAGTGTGTGTGTGTGTGTGTGTTTCCAGCTCTAACTTGTCCTCCTTTGTTTCGGTGAAGGTCATATCCAGTACATGTCCACCGTCATCAAAGACAACAGGAAGCTGTTCAGAAAGAAATATGGAGTTCAGTTTCTTTTGGACGCCATCCGCCTTTATTACGGGTGAGACTCCACTCCTTAAATTCCATACCTGTCCAACATATTGAAGTATTGTCTCTTTACCAATAATATGCTCTCAGGAAGAACAGCCATAGAGACGGTGATCTGAGTGAGGATGACATTCGAACCATCCGGGCGTCTCTCTGCGGACTCATCAAGTATTACATCAGCAAGGGCATGTCTCAGGAGGAGATGCACAGCATTCTGGGATACATCGCCGCCATTGGAGACGAGGACCAGGTGAAGCAGGGCGTCAAACTCAATGTCATCGCATTATAGTTGCACTCAAAGGGCCGGGTGTATCTTTAAAGGCCCCCTATTACACTTAATCTTTAAAGGCCCCCGATTACACTTCAGAGACATGTTTGTATCTGAGACCTGTAATATATTGATGAAAAACATTATAATAGGGGACCTTCAAATACTCCAATAGGACTTTATATTGATCCTCCTGGACACTAAATACTTTCTCTACACTCTGAGTACTTCTACTCCTACTGAAGTACACGATCTGAGTACTTCTACCCCTACTGAAGTACACGATCTGAGTACTTCTACCCCTACTGAAGTACACGATCTGAGTACTTCTACTCCTACTGAAGTACACGATCTGAGTACTTCTACTCCTACTGAAGTACACGATCTGAGTACTTCTACTCCTACTGAAGTACACGATCTGAGTACTTCTACCCCTACTGAAGTACACGATCTGAGTGCTTCTACTCTTACTGAAGTACACGATCTGAGTGCTTCTACTCTTACTGAAGTACACGATCTGAGTACTTCTACTTTTACTCCAGTACACGATCTGAGTACTTCTACTCTTACTGAAGTACACGATCTGAGTACTTCTACTGTTACTGAAGTACACGATCTGAGTACTTCTACTCTTACTGAAGTACACGATCTGAGTACTTCTACTCTTACTGAAGTACACGATCTGAGTACTTCTACTCTTACTGAAGTACACGATCTGAGTACTTCTACTCCTACTGAAGTACACGATCTGAGTACTTCTACTCTTACTGTCTTACTGAAGTACACGATCTGAGTACTTCTACTCCTACTGAAGTACACGATCTGAGTACTTCTACTCCTACTGAAGTACACGATCTGAGTACTTCTACTCTTACTGTCTTACTAAAGTACACGATCTGAGTACTTCTACTCTTACTGAAGTACACAATCTGAGTACTCCTACTCAAGTACACGATCTGAGTACTTCTACTCCTACTCAAGTACACGATCTGAGTACTTCTACTCCTACTGAAGTACACAATCTGAGTACTCCTACTCAAGTACACGATCTGAGTACTTCTACTCCTACTGAAGTACACGATCTGAGTACTTCTACTCCTACTGAAGTACACGATCTGAGTACTTCTACTCCTACTGAAGTACACAATCTGAGTACTCCTACTCAAGTACACGATCTGAGTACTTCTACTCCTACTGAAGTACACGATCTGAGTACTCCTACTGAAGTACACGATCTGAGTACTTCTACTCCTACTGAAGTATAATGATAATCCCCGGCGCCGTACTTAATGGCAGCCCACTGCTCCGAACACTAGGATGAGTCAAATGCAGAGAAACCGTTTCGTTACATCGTACCTGTACTCCGTAATGACAATAAGTTGAATCTTCTTCTTCTTCTTCTTCTAATGTCTGACGTGTTGTGGTTGTGTTGCAGTTGTGTGGGATGCTGGAGTTGTTGCTCAGCCTCCTTCAGACGAGTCCGGCCAGAGATCAGATCTTTCTGCTTCTCTTCGAGCCGTCGGAGGCCGACTCCTGCTACGCTCTGCTGCTCAACAACAAGCACTCAGACCGACTCCGAGAACTCGTCTTCAAGGTGCGTTACGGCCACAGATATGGCTGCTAGTACTACTACTTTTTACTTAAGTCCATTTCAAAGTTCTCTACTTTTACCAGAGTATTTTTAAACACGAGTATCTGTACTTCTACTTGAGTAAAGGATGTGTGTACTTCAACCATCTGAGTAACTACTGAACTGGTTTATTGTTACTCCCCACAGTTGTTTGAGCGCATGTTGCGCTGCGACCGCGTCTACGAGAAGAATAAGCAGCGTCTGCGTCTGAGGGAGGCGGGATACTCCGGCCTGTCGCTGCTCTTCTCTGAACTTCACATCACTCCGACCCTGATCCGCTGTCTCCTCAACCAGGTCCTCCACACAGGTCCGCTGCGCTCTGTTTTTATTTAAACATCACAAGAACACACAGAAAATTCCATGTTTCCGTACTTTTTGTGTTACATTAATGAAGATAACGAGGTACGATGGTTTGGGGACTTGGCCTTGATCACATCAAATGAAGTATACACTATTGCAGTAGCAGAGGCATTACAGGCGTCCATTTCTTTAAAAATGTTGATTTGTGAAGGCATAAGGGACATATTTTAACAGCAATTTTTATTTAAACATCACAAGAACACACAGAAAATTCCATGTTTACGTACTTTTTGTGTACATTAATGAAGATAACGAGGTACGATGGTTAGGGGGACTTGGCCTTGATCATATCAAATGAAGTATATACTAGTATCTTTCAAACATTTAAGCTCTTACTCCGACCTGCAGATCAATGAGCTCAGGCTTTCTGTCTCCTGCCTGTAGGAGTCACACAGACATGTAATCAATACCATGCACGGTTGAATAAATGTGAATTTGTGTCTTGAATGTGCAGATTCTGTGGTGAACTATAAGGACATGATGGCTCTGGTGCAGCTCACTCATCGAGCCGGACCTGGTGTACGCCTGCTCGTCTGCAAGAGGGTGAGGAAACACACAGGAGAATATAAATGAAATGGTGCTAGTAATTCAGACAAAGTGTTATATATATATATATGTGTGTCAAATAAAATACAATACGCTAAATGTTGCAGAGAGAAGTGACCACGTAAATGTTCCGGGTTAGTTCCCTGGAGGCTATGGAGAGGCCCTCCCTTTCCTCCATGGGACCTTATTTCTGAAAAAGTCTGTATTGAAGTCAATGGAGAGAGAAACATTATCTCTCGATCCCGTTTGAATTGTGCCACGAATTACACATATGATGTTTGTCATTTTGAAAGATAATTTTACAAGTCAACATTTTTTTAAATTTGTCGTAAAACTGTGAAGTAACACTTTGTTTGTGTGAAACCGCTCAATGAACTACAACTCCCATCTCGCACCACACACCAAGACGGCCGTCACGTTGGAACATTTCACTTCTTTCTTTCAGAACGAGGCGGAAAGTATTAAAAGAGGTGGAAATCACTCCAAGTCTGGGCACGTTTAGAGCTGTGCACACACACAAGGGGAGTTAGTCGGTTCCCTAAGAGCCAGCATGCGGGACCGGGACTCTGGGATTTGTAGTCTTTCTAGTTGCGTATTTTTCATAGTCTTTTATTTCAACAGTTTTACGACAAACTGTGACTTTTTTGACTTGGAAATTATTTTTAAGATTGACAAACATATGTGTAATTCGTGGCACAATTCAAACGGGATCGAGAGATAATCTTTCTCTCCATTGACTTCAATACATAATTTTTCCGAAATAAGGTCCCATGGAGCGGAAGTAGATGGGCGGGACTTCGCCTCTCTGTATTTGTTGATTTGCATGTATCAATGAAAACAATAAATGATGCAGCGTTATGTCTCATCATGTCGTGCATCAGGTTTTATTCATTTCCCTGGAGCCCTGCATCCACTTCACTTGTTCTCCCTGTCTATCTGCAGGTTTACCAGCTGCTTCAATCCCAACAAGATGCCGCCGTGCAGATTTCTCGTCAGCAGTGTTGGCAGGACACCCTCATGCGCCTCTACCTTCGGGGGGAAGGATCCTTTCCTCTTCGTGGCTCGGACACAATCAGCACCTGCAGTCTGGATCTCAACCGATCGGGAGGCACACATCGTCTGGATGTTCCTCATGAAAGGAGGTCGAGAACGGGCAGCCGCTTGGAGGACGACCGAATCAGCGTGGGAGAAACTCGCTCTGTCGACAGCCTGGAAAACGGAGACGCCATTTCTCTTCTGGACACACCTTCTTCTTCTGCCTCCACCTCCACAAAGCCTTGGGTGTTGGCGAAGTCGGGGGGTTTGATGCTGGATCTGTCCCATCTTCAGTCCTTCGAAGGTGGGGACAGCGGCAGCCAAACGCCCGGCAGCGCTCAGAGCACACCGTCACCTCTGGAGACATCCAAACCTTTTCCAGGGAGCACCGGGGATAGAGATGCAACGCCCTCCCTGACTGAAGACAGCTTCCTGTTCAGTGACAACATCTCACTGGGCGAGTCCTTCAACAACGCTGAGGTGAGAGGAGGCTGAGACGATGAAAGGGGACAGAGTTTTGTTGTTTTTCTGACCTGTTTGGGTCGATGTTTGTAAAATAACAAAGGCAATTTGGTTCTTGGTGCCCCCCCCAGCGAGCGGAGGAGGAGCTGTGCAGCATGCTGCTGGAGATCGTGCTCTGCGTGATGTGGCGAGGTGTCGAAGGATCAGATGATTCAGCGTGGATCGAGCGCGGACAGGTGTTCTCTGCTCTCACCAAACTGGCAACCGCCAACGAGCTGCTGCTTCCTGTCGACCAGATCAAACTCAGGTCAGACATTAATACTGACAAACTACTGCCTAATAAATCCGACTTATTGCAGACAAGCTACAATTAAGAAAACAGAAATAGGGTTGTTGTGTTAGCATCAAACAGGAAATGGCTGAGAAGAATCAGAATCTATTATTTATACATAGAGACAGAAGAAATAGATCACTCTAACTGTATATTAAACGCTGTGAAGTCCACTGAAACCCTCCTCTCTCCTCCAGTCTGATGGAGCGCATGTTGGAGTGGTCGGTGTGTGATAACCGCGAGGCGTCGACCTCCTCGCTGCCGCAGCACACGGAGAACGCGGTGCGCTTGCTGCACATGGTGCAGGACTTCCTGCAGGCCGAGGGTCTGGTGAATCCGGCGCTGTGGACGGAGAAAGTTCTGGAGGAGACGGTGACGCTGATGGACAGCTTGATGGTTTGGTACGCCTCCGGATCGCAGTGGTTCCAACTCTCCCAGGTGGGACTCCGGCTGCTGCTGGGCTTCATGGCGCAGGAGGACCCAGAGGTGAGATGTGTTCCCATTCTTCCACCTTATTTTTAATGCAATGAATAATAATGTGGACGACAATCCCCCAAAAATGTTTTATTCAGCTTTTCACAATTATAGAATTAGGTAGATCAGCGGTTTTCAAAGTGTGAGGCTCGTCTCCCTTGGGGGGCGCCAGAGAGCTTCAGGGGAGGGAGAAAAGAAAAGCGCTATGATAGGCTTGTGAGAATAGAGCGAAGTGATTGGTTAAGCTGGGGAGCGACGCCCCCGATCACTTATTGAGAGGAGAGAGTAGTAACATAGACCACAGCCTCATCCCAATACCCCTCCTCGACTCCTCTCTTCCCCTCCGGGACTTGACCCAGAAATCGATCAAGACACGCCATTTTGAAGGACGTCCCAATAGCCGAAATGCACACGGAGGAGTCGAGGAGGGGTGAGGCAGGAGGAGGGGTGCGGGAGGAGACGAAAGGGAGGATACACGCGAGCAGACTACGCGGAAGTGTTTTCACTACTCGCGTATAAAAGCCCCGCCCCCACCTTCACAGCTGGTCCATTTCAACAGAGGAAAACCGACAACTGGAAGATGAGTGGAAAAGCTCACAGCTCCGTGGGAATTATGTGCAATTCATTTCTAAAAGGCTTCACATTACTATAATTATATTTTTATTTAAATGTAGGCTACATTTTACACCAAAACGGAACACAAAAGCAGGACCAACCATCATACATTGAATTCCTTGACTAACGAGAGAAAGATTCATTCATTTAAATAAATATTTAACAACAAATGGGCCGGTTCTAAAGGTTCTTCAGTTCAGCCCGATGAGAGGGGATACAGCTGTGCACATGTCATCATTAGCAGACATCGTTTAAAAGTGACGTTTGAGTGAACGAGGACGTCCCAATTAATACCTGGACTCCTCTGTCCTCGCGTCACCTCCTCGTGTCCCTCGCTCGCATCTTACGGAGGCGGAGCTAAGATGCAAGGAAGGGACGCGAGTGAGGGAAAGGAGGAGTCGAGGAGGGGTATTGGGATGAGGCTATAGTAAATGCATTAGTAAAGACGGTCTTCCTGGTTGAACTTGCGCTGAGCTTCATTTCCCATTACCCTCTGCCCCAGGTGTGTGCCATGGCGACGGCGAAGCTGAACGGCATCCTGCAGACGAAGGAGGTGTCGAGTCAGGACGAGGCGTGCTACCTGCTGGGGAAGGTGGAGGGGATCCTGCGGCGCTCCATCCAGGAGGAGAAGCAGGCGGAGGAGACGTACTCCTTCCTGGTTCCTCTGCTGAGGACGCTGCTCTCCAAAGTCCACCGCCTCCTCTACATGGAGCTGCACCTCCCAAAGCTGCCCGACACCAACGGCAGCCCCTCCTTCTTCGAGGACTTCCAGCTGTACTGCAAATCCCCCGAGTGGCGCGTCTACCTCGACAAATATGTACGAGAAAGTTACCAGATTATATTTGATATAAGATGAGAAATATATCAATCAAACATTGTAGTTCATACTTTAGCATCGCATTAAATAAGTATATAAATAATCTAGTTAAAAAACCTATCAAGAATTTGAGATGTTAACATTTTGGATTGTTTATTTCTAGTCTTTTCATTTCTCTTCATGCTGCTGCAACGCAAACATTTTCCAAATTGGGATGAATAAAGTACTTCTTATCTCATCAAGAGACGTTATGGAGCAGAGAGTTCTCCTACTGGATAATTTAATGGAAATGTTCTCCTTTTGACTCCAGATTATCCCGTACATGAAGCAGTATGAAATCGAGACGTTCAGCCAGGGTCACGAGACGATGGCTCTCTACTGGAAGGAATGCTACGAGGCGTTCATGGTCAGCCTGCACAAGAGGGAGAGGGACAGAGGGGAGAGCAAGATCCGCTTCCAGGTGAGCTGCAATAATACATATAAAAGGATTACTGAAGCCTCTTTTCCTCACACTTTCTAATGCATACACTCTACCTCTTCAGGAGCAATTCGTGGAGCCTTTCTCACGCAGAGGCCGCCAGGAGAACCTGCGCTACAACAGCATGTTGAAGCAGCAGCACAGCCAGAACAGCGCCACACTCAGGCAGTGGAAGGCATCGCGCAGAGGCCTGGTGTGTGAGAGAGGGCCGTGGGCTGACAGGTAACTCACATTTACTCCCATTACCTCACATTAAATCACGTAACTCACATTAACCCACATTAACAACTCACATTAAAAACTCACATTAACTCACATTAACTCACATGAACAACTCACATGAACAACTCACATTACCTCACATTACCCCACATTAACTCACATTAACTCACATTAACAACTCACATTAACTCACATTAACTCACATTAACTCACATTAACAACTCACATTAACTCACATTAACTCACATTAACTCACATTAACAACTCACATTAACTCACATTAACTCACATTAACTCACATTAACAACTCACATTAACTCACATTAACTCACATTAACTCACATTAACTCACATTAACAACTCACATTAACTCACATTAAATCACATTACCTCATATTAACTCACATTACCTCACATTAAATCACATTAACTCACATTACCTCACATGAACTCACATGTACTCCCATTACCTCACATTAAATCACATTAACTCACATTAACTCACATTATATCACATGTACTCCCATTACCTCACATTAAATCACATTATCTCACATTAACTCACATTAACAACTCACATTAACTCACATTAACTCACATTAACTCACATTAACAACTCACATTAACTCACATTAACTCACATTAACTCACATTAACTCACATTAACAACTCACATTAACTCACATTAAATCACATTACCTCATATTAACTCACATTACCTCACATTAAATCACATTAACTCACATTACCTCACATGAACTCACATGTACTCCATTACCTCACATTAAATCACATTAACTCACATTAACTCACATTATATCACATGTACTCCCATTACCTCACATTAAATCACATTATCTCACATTAACCCACATTAACAACTCACATTAACAACTCACATTAACTCACATTAACTCACATTAACTCACATGGTAATGCGAGTTAATGTGAGTTGTTAATGTGAGTTAATGTGGGTTAATGTGAGGTATCACATTAACCCACATTAACAACTCACATTAACTCACATTACCTCACATTACCTCACATTAACTCACATTAACTCACATGAACTCACATTAACTCACATTAACTCACATTAACTCACATTAACTCACATTAACTCACATTATATCACATTAACTCACATTACCTCACATTACCTCACATTACCTCACATTTACTCACATTAACTCACATTACCTCACATTAACTGACATTACCTCACATTAACTCACATTAACTCACATTTACTCCCATTAAGTCACATTAAGTCACATTACCTCACATTTACTCACATTACCTCACATTAACCCACATTAACAACTCACATTTCCTCACATTAATTCACATTAACTCACATTACCTCACATTACCTCACATTATATCACATTAACTCACATTAACTCACATTAACTCACATTACCTCACATTAACTGACATTACCTCACTCACATTACCTCACATTAACTCACATTAACTCACATTAACTCACATTATATCACATTATATCACATTATATCACATTTACTCCCATTAAGTCACATTACCTCACATTAACTCACATTAACTCACATTACCTCACATTAACCCACATTAACAACTCACATTAACAACTCACATTAACTCACATTAACTCACATTAACTCACATTAACTCACATTATATCACATGTACTCCATTAAATCACATTAACTCACATTAACTCACATTACCTCACATTATATCACATGTACTCCTATTACCTCACATTAAATCACATTACCTCACATTACCTCACATTAACTCACATTAACTCACATTACCTCACATTAACTCACATTAACTCACATTAACTCACATTATATCACATTAACTCACATTATATCACATGTACTCCCATTACCTCACATTAAATCACATTAACTCACATTAACTCACATTACCTCACATTATATCACATGTACTCCTATTACCTCACATTAAATCACATTACCTCACATTAACTCACATTAAATCACATTACCTCACATTACCTCACATTACCTCACATTACCTCACATTAACTCACATTAACTCACATTAACTCACATTATATCACATTAACAACTCACATTAACTCACATTAACTCACATTAACTCACATTACATCACATTAACTCACATTAACTCACATTAACTCACATTAACTCACATTAACAACTCACATTAACTCACATTAACTCACATTAACTCACATTACATCACATTAAATCACATTACCTCACATTACCTCACATTATATCACATTAACTCACATTAACTCACATTACCTCACATTACCTCACATTAACAACTCACATTAACTCACATTACCCCACATTAACTCACATTAACAACTCACATTAACTCACATTAACTCACATTAACTCACATTAACTCACATTAACAACTCACATTAACTCACATTACCTCACATTAACTCACATTAACTCACATTAACAACTCACATTAACTCACATTACCTCACATTAACTCACATTAACTCACATTAAATCACATTAACTCACATTAATAAACTCACATTAACTCACATTACCTCATATTAACTCACATTAAATCACATTACCTCACATGAACTCACATTTACTCCCATTACCTCCCATTAAATCACATGAACTCACATTACCTCACATGAACTCACATTTACTCCCATTACCTCACATTAAATCACATTAACTCACATTATATCACATGTACTCCATTACCTCACATTAAATCACATTACCTCACATTAACTCACATTACCTCACATTATATCACATGTACTCCTATTACCTCACATTAAATCACATTACCTCACATTAACTCACATTAAATCACATTACCTCACATTACCTCACATTACCTCACATTACCTCACATTAACTCACATTAACTCACATTAACTCACATTATATCACATTAACAACTCACATTAACTCACATTAACTCACATTAACTCACATTACATCACATTAACTCACATTAACTCACATTAACTCACATTAACTCACATTAACAACTCACATTAACTCACATTAACTCACATTACATCACATTAACTCACATTACCTCACATTACCTCACATTATATCACATTAACTCACATTAACTCACATTACCTCACATTACCTCACATTAACAACTCACATTAACTCACATTACCCCACATTAACTCACATTAACAACTCACATTAACTCACATTAACTCACATTAACTCACATTAACTCACATTACCTCACATTAACTCACATTAACTCACATTAACAACTCACATTAACTCACATTACCTCACATTAACTCACATTAACTCACATTAAATCACATTAACTCACATTAATAACTCACATTAACTCACATTACCTCATATTAACTCACATTAAATCACATTACCTCACATGAACTCACATTTACTCCCATTACCTCCCATTAAATCACATGAACTCACATTACCTCACATGAACTCACATTTACTCCCATTACCTCACATTAAATCACATTAACTCACATTATATCACATGTACTCCCATTACCTCACATTAAATCACATTACCTCACATTATCTCACATTAACCCACATTAACAACTCACATTAACAACTCACATTAACTCACATTAACTCACATGGTAATGCGAGTTAATGTGAGTTGTTCATGTGAGTTAATGTGGGTTAATGTGAGGTATCACATTAACCCACATTAACAACTCACATTAACTCACATTACCTCACATTAACTCACATTAACTCACATTAACTCACATTATATCACATTAACTCACATTAACAACTCACATTAACAACTCACATTAACTCACATTACCTCACATTACCTCACATTACCTCACATTAACTCACATTAACTCACATTACCTCACATTACCTCACATTACCTCACATTACCTCACATTAACTCACATTACCTCACATTAACTCACATTAACTCACATTACCTCACATTACCTCACATTAACTCACATTAACTCACATTAACTCACATTACCTCACATTACCTCACATTACCTCACATTACCTCACATTAACTCACATTAACTCACATTACCTCACATTACCTCACATTAACTCACATTACCTCACATTACCTCACATCAGAATCAGGTTTTTTGCCAGGTAGGTTGACATGTACGAGGAACTTGACTTGGTGTAATAACATACAGAAATATTAAAAATAATAAAGAAATACAGTAAAATAAAGCATAGAAATAGAATGGAATAAAATATGGAATAAAATCCGGCAGTAATAAAAAAAGAAAACGTTAACTCTTAACTTCTTGTATTTTTCCCATTTCAACTTTATGCTTAATACTCAAATGGGGAAATTGATGCAGAAGTACGAACACAAATGGAACAAAGTGTAAAAATATAATATCTGTAGTTATATATTCATACACATATAACGCTAAACATTAAATCCATACAAGTCCATGTACAGATTTCAATACAGCTTAATTTCTCTTCCTATTCTTAATATAACTACGACACAGATGACATAGATAATGGCTGGCTTTGAGAGTATTACAAACATGTCCTTTTAACCCTTTTCCCAACAGGCAGCAGGACGAGATGCACTGGAGGGTTTCCAGCGCGGAGAACTTCTCCAGAATGAGGCTGAAGCTGGTTCGTAATTACAACTTCGACCCGCACCGAGAGGCCAGCGCTCTCAGAGACAACCTGGGTAAGAAAACACGTCTTTTTGGTGGGTGTAGAGCAGTGCTTCTCAAAGTGTGGTCCGTGAGCGCCCCCTTGTGGTCCGTGAGTATATTGGTAAAATTTCACATTTGAAATAAATAAATACATTTAAGTTTTCCGCACTCTCGCGGGAATATCTCCGCAATGGAGCGAGCTTAAGTTTCACTTTCGATTGCATGATATAGCCCAGGGCAACACCTTCGTCACACATGTTAACACTTGTTTGTACCATTTTCAGGCGATTTGTAATCTGTTCTAGAAAAACGATGTGATTTTGGATATCTGTGGAGTTAGGTGGTCCGCGAGTGTTTTTTTATTGGTTAAGTGGTCCTTGGTATGAACAAGTTTGAGAAACACTGGTGTAGTCGAGTATGGTAAAGTTGGGTTATGACTCTTGTTTAAGCATGCTTTAAAAGACTCAATCTAGCTGCGTTTGTCGCTCTATTTGGCAGCGAAAAGCTCCAGGAAATGGACGTGATGTTGAGGGATAAGTGTGTGTAGTGTGTGTCGATACAGCCTGTCCTTAAAAAGGGCCATATTAGGCTTTATAAGTTGCAGAGTCAGGACTTTAGGAGATCATTAAGTCTCTTTCACTTTTAATTTGTTAGTAAGCTAGTTTAAAACTGTATATTTAAGTTGATGGAAGTGTTATGGTCCTGTCAGGTACATTCTAAGCCCTTAACAAGCATGTTAAGAAGCACATTTCCGACAGTGCCATGTGATCAGGGTTCCCACGGGTGCTGGAAATCCTTGAAAATGCTTGAAAAGTGCTTGAATTTGACTTTGGAAAAGGTGTAAGAACCCTGTGTGATATTAACCTCTGCATCATCGCTGGATACCTCCTCTCAGAGTTAAATGATCTCCCGTCTCTACTCCTCCTCTCAGGCGTCCATCAGCAGCGAGTGAACCCAGACTCTCTGCTGCTGGAGGCGGTGAAGCAGGTGAAGGTGAGCGACCTGGAGGACGACATCCTGGATCTACCTGAGGACGACCCGTCTGCCGCCAACAACCAGTGAGTCGAATAACAGTTTTTTTGAGTTTTGAGAGATTTTTTTTGAAGGATTCAAGAGTGTTGGCCTTATATACTGTAGATGCTTAATAGATACTGAATCACTGATATAACAGAGAGTAAATCAGGACCTCCATGTTGTTTGTCCTGCAGGGTGGAAGCAGAGGAGGTGGGTCAGAAGGAGAAGCTGGTTCTGTGGGAGGATTGTGAGCTGGTGACAGTGGTCGATGTGGTTCCTGGCCGTCTGGAGCTCACCACCCAACACATCTACTTCTACGACAGCAGCCAGGAGAAAGAGGAAGGTGAGGACACGTGATTTTATTCTTGATAAGTCACATTATATTAAAAGTATGCAGAAAATGGCAAATTAAATACCGAGATTCCTCTTTGTCTTATTCTTTAATGTTGTGCGGGAGAATCTTTTACTCACACTAATTCTCTTTCCTCAAGGAGTGGGCCACGACTTCAAATGGCCTCTTTCTCAGATCCGAGAGGTCCATCTGAGGCGATATAACCTCCGCCGCTCGGCTCTGGAGATCTTCCTCATCGACCAGACCAATTACTTCCTGAACTTCAAGAAGGAGGTGAAGAAAGAATATGTCCCTCTTGCCTTTTAGTTTTTTTAACTTCTTTTATTGAAGGCAGTCAAAACATTTGTTTATTTGCTTCTTGACAAACGCTAAAATGTTTGACAGGAAATGCTTTTATTTTGAAGTGCAAGTATGTGTCCTGCTCTTTCTCCTTCCTGTTATGATTTGAAATGAGTATGTCGAGTGCATTTTCCCTCTTCTACCGTTCTTGTTGGTAACGATCAGAGATGGCAGAAGTACCCACATCCTTTACTCAAGTAGAAGTACAGATACTCTTGTTTAAAAATACGCTGGTAAAAGTAGAAGTACTGACTAAACTTCTTTACTCAAGTCAAAGTAAAGAACTTTGAAGTGTACTTCAGTAGAAAGTACCCATAACTAGCAGCTGTTTTAAAGAGTACCTGACCTCCCTTTATATTAATAGAACAATAATGTCATTGTTAGCTAATGAATGTTTCCATGCTGAACAACGGCAACATGACAACGTTTCCATTGGTCCCTCTTCTTTAGAGAAGACCAGGAAATGATGGATACACGGATCGTGTTCAAATCAATAGGCACGCAATGACTCTAAAGAATAATGATCACGCTACCAAACACACATTCAGACTAAAGGAACCAGCTGTTTGGAAAATGAGAGAAGTAGAAAGTACAGGTATTTGAGTTCAACATGTAAGAAGTAGAAAGTACAGGTATTTGGGTTCAACATGTAAGAAGTAGAAAGTACAGGTATTTGGGTTCAACATGTAAGAAGTAGAAAGTACAGGTATTTGAGTTCAACATGTAAGAAGTAGAAAGTACAGGTATTTGTGTTCAACATGTAAGAAGTAGAAAGTACAGGTATTTGAGTTCAACATGTAAGAAGTAGAAAGTACAGGTATTTGGGTTCAACATGTAAGAAGTAGAAAGTACAGGTATTTGGGTTCAACATGTAAGAAGTAGAAAGTACAGGTATTTGGGTTCAACATGTAAGAAGTAGAAAGTACAGGTATTTGGGTTCAACATGTGAGAAGTAGAAAGTACAGGTATTTGGGTTCAACATGTAAGAAGTAGAAAGTACAGGTATTTGGGTTCAACATGTAAGAAGTAGAAAGTACAGGTATTTGGGTTCAACATGTAAGAAGTAGAAAGTACAGGTATTTGGGTTCAACATGTGAGAAGTAGAAAGTACAGGTATTTGAGTTCAACATGTAAGAAGTAGAAAGTACAGGTGTTTGTGTTCAACATGTGAGAAGTAGAAAGTACAGGTATTTGTGTTCAACATGTCAGAAGTAGAAAGTACAGGTATTTGGGTTCAACATGTAAGAAGTAGAAAGTACAGGTATTTGGGTTCAACATGTCAGAAGTAGAAAGTACAGGTATTTGGGTTCAACATGTAAGAAGTAGAAAGTACAGGTATTTGGGTTCAACATGTGAGAAGTAGAAAGTACAGGTATTTGGGTTCAACATGTAAGAAGTAGAAAGTACAGGTATTTGGGTTCAACATGTGAGAAGTAGAAAGTACAGGTATTTGGGTTCAACATGTAAGAAGTAGAAAGTACAGGTATTTGGGTTCAACATGTAAGAAGTAGAAAGTACAGGTATTTGGGTTCAACATGTAAGAAGTAGAAAGTACAGGTATTTGGGTTCAACATGTAAGAAGTAGAAAGTACAGGTATTTGGGTTCAACATGTGAGAAGTAGAAAGTACAGGTATTTGGGTTCAACATGTCAGAAGTAGAAAGTACAGGTATTTGGGTTCAACATGTGAGAAGTAGAAAGTACAGGTATTTGGGTTCAACATGTGAGAAGTAGAAAGTACAGGTATTTGGGTTCAACATGTCAGAAGTAGAAAGTACAGGTATTTGGGTTCAACATGTAAGAAGTAGAAAGTACAGGTATTTGGGTTCAACATGTAAGAAGTAGAAAGTACAGGTATTTGGGTTCAACATGTAAGAAGTAGAAAGTACAGGTATTTGGGTTCAACATGTAAGAAGTAGAAAGTACAGGTATTTGGGTTCAACATGTGAGAAGTAGAAAGTACAGGTATTTGGGTTCAACATGTAAGAAGTAGAAAGTACAGGTATTTGGGTTCAACATGTAAGAAGTAGAAAGTACAGGTATTTGGGTTCAACATGTAAGAAGTAGAAAGTACAGGTATTTGGGTTCAACATGTGAGAAGTAGAAAGTACAGGTATTTGTGTTCAACATGTAAGAAGTAGAAAGTACAGGTATTTGTGTTCAACATGTAAGAAGTAGAAAGTACAGGTATTTGGGTTCAACATGTAAGAAGTAGAAAGTACAGGTATTTGTGTTCAACATGTAAGAAGTAGAAAGTACAGGTATTTGTGTTCAACATGTAAGAAGTAGAAAGTACAGGTATTTGAGTTCAACATGTAAGAAGTAGAAAGTACAGGTATTTGGGTTCAACATGTGAGAAGTAGAAAGTACAGGT
The DNA here is from genome assembly GCA_028583405.1 of Pogonophryne albipinna. Lineage (NCBI taxonomy): Eukaryota > Metazoa > Chordata > Actinopteri > Perciformes > Artedidraconidae > Pogonophryne > Pogonophryne albipinna. The sequence goes on from JAPTMU010000186.1 coordinate 80,459, forward strand.
ATTTGTGTTCAAAATGTAAGAAGTAGAAAGTACAGGTATTTGAGTTCAACATGTAAGAAGTAGAAAGTACAGGTATTTGTGTTCAACATGAGAGAAGTAGAAAGTACAGATATTTGAGTTCAACATGTAAGAAGTAGAAAGTACAGGTATTTGTGTTCAACATGAGAGAAGTAGAAAGTACAGGTATTTGGGTTCAACATGAGAGAAGTAGAAAGTACAGGTATTTGTGTTCAAAATGTAAGAAGTAGAAAGTACAGGTGTTTGTGTTCAACATGTAAGAAGTAGAAAGTACAGGTATTTGTGTTCAACATGTAAGAAGTAGAAAGTACAGGTATTTGGGTTCAAAGTGTAAGAAGTAGAAAGTACAGGTATTTGGGTTCAACATGTAAGAAGTAGAAAGTACAGGTATTTGGGTTCAACATGAAAGAAGTAGAAAGTACAGGTATTTGAGTTCAACATGTAAGAAGTAGAAAGTACAGGTATTTGGGTTCAACATGTAAGAAGTAGAAAGTACAGGTATTTGGGTTCAACATGTAAGAAGTAGAAAGTACAGGTATTTGGGTTCAACATGTAAGAAGTAGAAAGTACAGGTATTTGAGTTCAACATGTAAGAAGTAGAAAGTACAGGTATTTGGGTTCAACATGTAAGAAGTAGAAAGTACAGGTATTTGGGTTCAACATGTAAGAAGTAGAAAGTACAGGTATTTGAGTTCAACATGTAAGAAGTAGAAAGTACAGGTATTTGGGTTCAACATGTAAGACGTAGAAAGTACAGGTATTTGGGTTCAACATGTAAGAAGTAGAAAGTACAGGTATTTGTGTTCAACATGTAAGAAGTAGAAAGTACAGGTATTTGGGTTCAACATGTAAGAAGTAGAAAGTACAGGTATTTGGGTTCAACATGTAAGAAGTAGAAAGTACAGGTATTTGGGTTCAACATGAAAGAAGTAGAAAGTACAGGTATTTGTGTTCAACATGTAAGAAGTAGAAAGTACAGGTATTTGGGTTCAACATGTAAGAAGTAGAAAGTACAGGTATTTGAGTTCAACATGTAAGAAGTAGAAAGTACAGGTATTTGAGTTCAACATTTAAGAAGTAGAAAGTACAGGTATTTGAGTTCAACATGTGAGAAGTAGAAAGTACAGGTATTTGGGTTCAACATGTAAGAAGTAGAAAGTACAGGTATTTGGGTTCAACATGTAAGAAGTAGAAAGTACAGGTATTTGGGTTCAACATGTGAGAAGTAGAAAGTACAGGTATTTGGGTTCAACATGTAAGAAGTAGAAAGTACAGGTATTTGGGTTCAACATGTGAGAAGTAGAAAGTACAGGTATTTGGGTTCAACATGTAAGAAGTAGAAAGTACAGGTATTTGGGTTCAACATGTAAGAAGTAGAAAGTACAGGTATTTGGGTTCAACATGTAAGAAGTAGAAAGTACAGGTATTTGGGTTCAACATGTGAGAAGTAGAAAGTACAGGTATTTGAGTTCAACATGTAAGAAGTAGAAAGTACAGGTGTTTGTGTTCAACATGTAAGAAGTAGAAAGTACAGGTATTTGTGTTCAACATGTAAGAAGTAGAAAGTACAGGTATTTGAGTTCAACATGTAAGAAGTAGAAAGTACAGGTATTTGGGTTCAACATGTGAGAAGTAGAAAGTACAGGTATTTGAGTTCAACATGTAAGAAGTAGAAAGTACAGGTATTTGTGTTCAACATGAGAGAAGTAGAAAGTACAGGTATTTGTGTTCAAAATGTAAGAAGTAGAAAGTACAGGTATTTGGGTTCAACATGTAAGAAGTAGAAAGTACAGGTGTTTGTGTTCAACATGTAAGAAGTAGAAAGTACAGGTATTTGTGTTCAACATGTAAGAAGTAGAAAGTACAGGTATTTGGGTTCAACATGTAAGAAGTAGAAAGTACAGGTATTTGGGTTCAACATGTAAGAAGTAGAAAGTACAGGTATTTGAGTTCAACATGTAAGAAGTAGAAAGTACAGGTATTTGAGTTCAACATGTAAGAAGTAGAAAGTACAGGTATTTGGGTTCAACATGTAAGAAGTAGAAAGTACAGGTATTTGGGTTCAACATGTAAGAAGTAGAAAGTACAGGTATTTGGGTTCAACATGTGAGAAGTAGAAAGTACAGGTGTTTGTGTTCAACATGTAAGAAGTAGAAAGTACAGGTATTTGTGTTCAACATGTAAGAAGTAGAAAGTACAGGTATTTGGGTTCAACATGTAAGAAGTAGAAAGTACAGGTATTTGGGTTCAACATGTAAGAAGTAGAAAGTACAGGTATTTGAGTTCAACATGTAAGAAGTAGAAAGTACAGGTATTTGAGTTCAACATGTAAGAAGTAGAAAGTACAGGTATTTGGGTTCAACATGTAAGAAGTAGAAAGTACAGGTATTTGTGTTCAACATGTAAGAAGTAGAAAGTACAGGTATTTGTGTTCCACATGTAAGAAGTCAAAGTAAAAAGTCGTCAGAAAAATAAGTAGTGGAGTAAAGTACTGATACCACAAAGATATACTTAAGTACACTAACAAAGTATTTGTACTCCACTACTTCCCACCTCTCTATGTAACTGTTATATTAACACGTTCAGTTTGGACAAGACTCGCTTGGTTCTTCATTCGAAGCTTCTAATACACAACATTTAATACAGCTGTGTTTCTTATCGACAGGTGAGGAATAAGGTCTACAGCCGCATGTTGCTGCTGCGATCGCTCAGTCTTTATGGGACCAGATCACCTCAGGAGCTCCTCAAAGCCTCTGGACTCACACAGGTCAGCAAACTGGAGCTCTTATACACAACATACACTTTAATTAAATACATAGCTTTGTTGGAAAGGAGCTTAATGCACTAAATGATCTTTGGTGTCCTCATGTTGTGAGTTACAACCTCTTCTTCTGCACAGAAATGGGTGAACAGGGAGATCTCCAACTTTGACTACTTGATGCAACTCAACACGATCGCAGGCAGAACGTACAACAACCTCGCTCAATATCCAGTGGTACGTTTGTCCTGTGTTTGGACTGAGTGAATGTTTTCAGCGTCTCAAACATTAGGATTTCCTGCTTTTCTCTGTTATATTATGTGCAATTACGTACCTGCTACTACGTTTCTTTTTGCACTACTCAATACTGCTCGTCACTGTACAGTTATTTACATAAATGATGTGACCGTCTGTGTTTCCTGTAGTTATTTAATTGCTGCACTGTTAGTGTACAGCTGTATTATTATGCTGCTGTGTTTATTGTATTTGTGTAACTCTGGCACAACTATTTCCGTCGGGATAAATATAGTCCTATCTTATATTGTATTACTATCCTTGTGGGGACCTAAATCTGTTTACAAAGTCACATGTGGGGACTCGCCTCCCTTATGGGGACAAATTGGAGGTCCCCATAAGGGGGATCATTAATTTTAGGGTGAAGACTTGGTTAGGATTAGGCATGTGTTGGCTATGGTTAAGGTTAGGATAAGTCTCCAGGAAATGCATGTAAGTCAATGTAATGTCCCCTGAAGGTGTGTGTGTGTGTGTGTGTGTGTGTGTGTGTGTGTGTGTGTGTGTGTGTGTGTGTGTGTGTGTGTGTGTGTGTGTGTGTGTGTGTGTGTGTGTGTGTGTGTGTGTGTGTGTGTGTGTGTGTGTGTGTGTGTGTGTGTGTGTGTGTGTGTGTGTGTGTGTGTGTGTGTGTGTGTGTGTGTGTGTGTGTGTGTGTGTGTGTGTGTGTGTGTGTGTGTGTGTGTGTGTGTGTGTGTGTGTGTGTGTGTGTGTGTGTGGACCTAAATCTGTTTACACAGTCACGTGTGGGGACTCACCTCCCTTATGGGGACAAATTGGAGGTCCCCATAAGGGGAATCATTAATTTTAGGGTGAAGACTTGGTTAGGGTTAGGTTAAGGGTTAGGCATGTGTTGGTTATGGTTAAGGTTAGGATAAGTCTCCAGGAAATGCATGTAAGTCAATGTAATGTCCCCTGAAGTGGTGTGTGTGTGTGTGTGTGTGTGTGTGTGTGTGTGTGTGTGTGTGTGTGTGTGTGTGTGTGTGTGTGTGTGTGTGTGTGTGTGTGTGTGTGTGTGTGTGTGTGTGTGTGTGTGTGTGTGTGTGTGTGTGTGTGTGTGTGTGTGTGTGTGTGTGTGTGTGTGTGTGTGTGTGTGTGTGTGTGTGTGTGTGTGTGTGTGTGTGTGTGTGTGTGTGTGTGTGTGTGTGTGTGTGTGTGTGTGTGTGTGTGTGTGTGTGTGTGTGTGTGTGTCCTTGTGGGGACCTAAATCTGTTTACACAGTCACGTGTGGGGACTCACCTCCCTTATGGGGACAAATTGGAGGTCCCCATAAGGGGAATCATTAATTTTAGGGTGAAGACTTGGTTAGGGTTAGGTTAAGGGTTAGGCATGTGTTGGTTATGGTTAAGGTTAGGATAAGTCTCCAGGAAATGCATGTAAGTCAATGTAATGTCCCCTGAAGTGATGTATACATGGGATGTGTGTGTGTGTGTGTGTTCAGTTCCCCTGGATTCTCGCTGACTACACTTCAGAGGAGCTGGACCTTTCTGATCCTCGATGTTTCCGAGATCTCTCAAAGCCCGTGGCGGCTCTAAACGAACGCAACGCAAAGGCCGTCAGAGAGAAGTAAGTTTGTTTGTTTTTCCATTTTGAGAAATATTGTGTTTGGATTGGTTTTGTGCATTCTGTGAAAAAGTGCAACTCTGTTCTGTCCACCTTGTCTTCTTTGCACCCGATGACAAAGCTTTTCCATGTGTCTTTCAGGTATGAGAGTTTCGAGGATCCAACAGGAACCATCGACAGGTTTCATTACGGCACCCATTACTCCAACGCTGCTGGAGTGATGCACTACCTGATGAGAGTCGAGCCCTTCACCTCTCTGCACATCCAACTGCAGAGCGGACGGTTAGTCAGATATTGATTTTGTAATCAAACCCTTTTGAATACCTTCCCAGGCAAAGCATCAGAATCCAATCTGTGCTAGCATTAGCATCCAACAAGCATTTATGTATTAACTCTGACCATAGAACACATACAGATAATACAAAACACACACACAGGATATAAACCCGGAAAATGTGTAAGTGTACAGGAGCTGTAAACAATTCAATTAACTTGCATTCACTTTGATCAGGGAGCTTGGTTATGCTACATGAAAATAACGACCGCCATTACACACACACACACACACACACACACACACACACACACACACACAGCAACCACGAGGCAGTCTCCTACATTGCGACACAACACATAATGCTTAAAAATCTAATGTAAGATATAAACCCAACTAAACTGCAATGATAGCAAAGCTGTGGCTTGTGTTTGTGGGGATCAATAACGTCTAAATCATCGTCACCCAATCAGTGACGTCTGAGGAAGATGAAAAATGTAAAATAAACATTGTTGAGAAAATGCTCCAATGCCCCAAAAAGCTAGAAACGGCCCTGAGTACCAGAGTGTTACTCAAATATCTCTATATCGTACTTCTCTCAGGTTCGATTGTGCGGACCGTCAGTTCCACTCGATCCCATCGACGTGGCAGACGCTCATGGACAACCCCAACGACGTCAAGGAGCTCATCCCGGAGTTCTTCTACTTCCCAGAGTTCCTGGAGAACCAAAATGGTGAGGTTTCAATATCAAATATAGGCTTTTACTGTGGACGAAATGATTGACCGTTACCATCGAAAATCTGATGTTTTCTGAAGGGAGAGCAAATAAAAAAGCCTTTGAATGAAGACCTACTTAACAGGAAGTGTTAAATGTGTAATTTGTTGTGATTTGAAGGGATATGCAGGAAAGATATATTTACTTTAGATATGTATCAGCAGATTTAGACTCCACGACCATTAGACCTGCCTTCATTTGCTCCCTGGATTAAAACACTTACGAAAAGAGATAATCAGTGATTCTGTACAGCATATTTTCTGTACTAACTTCCCTGTTCTTTCCCTCTTTCTCGTCCTTTTGTTCCTGCCGTGGTTCAGGTTTTGATCTGGGTCGCCTGCAGATCTCAAAGGAGAGGGTAAATGACGTTATTCTGCCAAAATGGGCCAAGTCCCCGGAGGATTTCATCCACAAACACCGCAAAGCCCTGGTGAGATCAGCTCTTAGTGGCTCAGTAATTATGGTGCAAGAAGACCCTTTTCTTAACATTTGTGCCAGTAATTAGACATACTTTAAAGTAGTATCCCAACTATCTTATTGTTGTGACTTCTATTTCTGGCGTTTAAGTGTTATTGCATTGAGTGGATGACACGAAAAAGGGAACCAAGCACAATGTAATCTGTAACGTTTCAATAACACGCTAGTTTGCGGAACATTTGACCTGATTTTCTTTTGAATTTACAACAATTTCCCCTCTGCTTAGTAAGCCCTTAAGCCCCTTACAAGTCTCTGTCTGTATTCCCCAGCAGTTTATCACCTTAGGGGAGTGGTTCCCAACCTGGGGGGCGCCAAAGATCGCAAGGGGGGCGCCAGGCCTCAGATGATTTGAGGCCAAATATCATATTTAGATTTTTTTTTTTTTACATATAATTGTAACTCAATACATGAATGTCACTAAAAGCCTTGTCTCTACATTACAATAAAATATAAAAAATAATTGACTAATTAATTTTAATAAAAATTCAAGTTAGTATTAAAGGCATAAAAAGACAGAAATGTATAATTCTTTCTTTAATAGAAATGTTTCTTCTGCCCGTAAAGTGTCCAAACCAGGCTTGTCTGGATCAGCGCATTTTTAAAACATAGTCATTGTCCATGCCGGTTTCAGTTGGATTATTTGTCACAGTTGCTCCGATCAGATCGGTCTCCTCCATTTTGTAGATTATTTACGACTTTTGAATCCACATAAACACATCGGCAAAAATCCAGCTTACTTTGAACATGTGTTTTAAACAGTTTAATCCCTTTGTGAATTGTTTCCACTTCCGCCGTCCTTTAATTTCTTCATACAGCGGGAATCCAAATGAATTAATCCTGAGTCCAATAACCATCAAAGTCACTCCAATAGTGCTCCTTAGCTACGCTTTCATCCTCCTTTAACAAAATACTTCACATTCATCCAGTTTGTGACAGAAGTTGTAGCATTTTGAGACTTAGAAACTTTAATTACCGCTGTTGCGTGCCCCCCCCCCCCCCCCCCTTTGTGTGTGTGTGTGGGGCGGCGCAACTTCCAACAGGAGTCATTTGGGGGGGCTCTTGGGAAAAAAGGTTGGGATCCACTGCCTTAGGGGTTCTCTTAAGAAGATTTGTGAATAACTTGAGGCTTTACCAAGAACTAGTACTAACTTTAAGACGAAGTTCTAGCAGAAACACTATTTTTTTTCATAAATTGAAGCTGATATTTTTACCTTAAAAATGTCAGATATCAGATCATCAATATACTCGTTTTTTCTCACATTTAGTTTGCAGTATTACAATCAGTGTGAACATGTTGTTGTGCTTGTAATGACTTCACGTGTGTGTGTTTTGTTTCCTGACCTCAGTGTGTATTCGTTTTTTGCGACAGGAGTCTGAGTGTGTGTCCGCTCACCTTCACGAGTGGATCGATCTGATCTTTGGTTACAAACAGCGAGGTCCTGCAGCGGTGGAGGCCCTCAACGTCTTCTACTACTGCACGTATGAAGGTAAATCAAACCGAAATCATGCCGTGGTGTTCCAATATAGAGCTGGTGGCCTGCACTGAGTTTATGATTACAATGTTTATTAAGTTTCCACATTGCATAATAGTTTGCAGTGATGTTATATATGTAGAAAAGAGTCAATAACAACGACTAAAGTAATCCCCCTTTCCACTGCCAGTACGCCTCAAACACACTAATGTGACCAGAATGTGATCACATGAATATACAGTATATATGCAGAGAGTTTATAGCTGCTTAGTTTCAACTAGTGTCCCCTAGGTTGGCTTTTACACGTGCTAAGTAGATCAATTATACACATTTGATCATAGAACCACAATAAAAAGCTCGTATTGACGTGTTCGGTGATGCAGGAGCGGTGGATCTCGATGCCATCACCGATGAAAAGGAGCGTAAAGCCGTGGAAGGAATGATCAGCAACTTCGGACAGACACCCTGCCAGTTACTGAAGGTAAAAACACACTCTGTGAAAGGGAAGCAAGACTTTGTAAACCATTGAATCTGTTTGTGGAGCTAGCAGATGAGGAGAATTGAATACTGACGATGGTACACCTCATAATATGATTATTTTGAATCAGACCATGAAACTGCCTTGAATTGAACCAAAGAGACTGGAAATGTCGTTCAGTAAGACGTGTCTTTGTATGAAGGGTAGTGTGTTTTGTATTGTGTGTGTTTTTGCACCTGTACCTCAGTGTCATTTGACCTTGAGAAGTGCACTTCAGTATGTTTGGAACTGTACACTGCATCAGGGGGTCCGCGGGGTCTTACAAAGTATTAAAAGTTGATCAATCAATTTACCGAAAATGAAGGCTATTAAAAAGTATTAAACGGCATTTTCCAAGGTATTACATTTATTTAAGGTATTGAGAGGTGTGTAGTGTGATTCTGTGTAGTTTATTGATGGCATCCCGTTGGGTTTGACGTCATCTGAACAGGACATCGCACGTTCACTGCTTGATGGCGCGCGAAGCTCCGTTTACGCCGGTTGTTAAACAACATCGTTATGGGGAAATGCAAGTCTGCGTCCAAATGGTTGGAAGATAAGGAGGAAGGACAATCAATACTGTATATAGTCAATGTGAGGTAAAGTGTGTCGCCAAGGTAACCGGTTAGAACTCCAAGTGGCGATGAGGTCTTAAAATGTATGGAAAGGGTCTTAAAAGGTCTTCCATGTGACTTCAGGATTCCTGCATAGACCCTGAGTATACATGTGTTTTTGTGTATCAAACGTTCATAAACACTGGAAGCATGAAACCCATATAAGCTGCTGAAGTCCTGTATGAGTCTGATGTTGTATTTGTGCATTAGGAGCCCCATCCGGTGCGTCTGTGTCAGGAGGAAGTGGACAAGAGGAAGTCTCAGATGGACTCGTCTCTTCTCAACATGTTCGAACACCTCAGCGACCTCAAGTCCTTCTTCGTAGAGGTCAGATACTGCTCACAGTTTACCGGTATAAGATAAGATCAAAGTCAACTTTATTGTCAATCTTTCAGTCTCTGTGTACAGACGGAGAGATCGAAATACCGTTTCCCACAATTCAAAAGAATATAAAATATGTATATCCTATATATACACAATCAACAGACACATGTATACATATGCACACATCAAGATAAAAGCACAGAAAGTCAATATGATATGTACAAGAACAGAATATGAAATTAAATAATGTAAATTAAGACAACATTAAATACGGTTTATTGCGGTGTTTTATCGCTGCTTGTGACAGCAGTCTGTTGGAGAATACATTGGTGTAAGGGAAACTTCTGCAGCAATGGAGAGTCAGGACTCAGAGAGACACGAGGAGAGTTGGAGCTTTGATGTCAAACAATGATAGTTTATTGCAAGTCAACAGCCGGAGATTTCATATCACAAGTCACAGCAGCAAAAGGTTCTGACTGCACGGGTGGGTTGCCATGTCAATTCTGATCAGCCTCGCATCTCGATAGACCTTTTAACTAGTTTACAGAGAGTCCAATCCACATATTGGGGATGGGCGTAAACATCTGCAGACACAGGAGATGTCTCTCACATCTGTGGAAAACCTGCGTTCTCACACTCGCAAAACCCCCCTGTGCCCACCAGGTCAGGCCATAAAAACTAGTATCAACATACGACTGCATTAACACATTCCTTACGGGAGATTAGAAGCAGGGGTGGTCGTAAATGTTAACACACAGAATAAGTTAAATGTCTAGGAGTAAAGACAGAAATATTCCCTCACAATTGGTACGTTTCAATAACTTTGACTTCCTGTTGCAGGGCATCAGTGACAACGTGCCGATATTAAAAGCCGTGGTGCCGAAGAACCAATCGCATTCCTTCATCACCCAGGGGAGCCCTGACACCATGGTGAGCCGAGTGCTAATGCTAACAGTCTTTATAATTATAAGTGTTTTCTACTTCTCCTTTAAACTGTGTTTCTCTCTCCAGGTGACGGTGAGTAAGAACTGTCTGGTGGGGACCCATGGCTGGCTGCCTTACAACAAGAACATCTCCAACTACTTCACCTTCATCAAGGACCCCACCGTGTCCAACGCAAAGTGAGGACACACACACAGTTTGTGGTGGTGTGTTGTGATTAGCACATGTTGAGCTATCCCCCCGTTGTAACAATCGATTTATTTTGATAGTTTTTTATCAGAATCTTTGATTAAATCCATATTGTCTTCATCTCCTCATCTTCCTCTCTCCCTCTTCCTCTCTCCCTCTTCCTCTTCCTCTCTCCCTCTTCCCCTCTCCTCTCTCCCTCTTCCTCTCTTCCTCTTCCTCTTCCTCTCTCCCTCTTCCTCTCTTCCTCTCTCCCTCTTCCTCTCTTCCTCTCTCCCTCTCCCTCTTCCTCTCTCCCTCTTCCTCTCTCCCTCTTCCTCTCTTCCTCTCTCCATCTTCCTCTCTCCCTCTTCCTCTCTCCCTCTTCCTCTCTCCCTCTTCCTCTCTTCCTCTTCCTCTCTCCCTCTTCCTCTCTCCTCCTCCAGGACGCAGCGCTTCCTCTCCGGACCCTTCGCCCCCGGGCTGGAGGTCACAGCCGGGCTGTTTGTGGTCTCTCACGATGGAAAGCTTCTCTTCAGCGGCGGCCACTGGGACAACAGCCTCCGGGTCACCTCTCTGCTCAGGGGAAAGACTGTCGGACAGCACATCAGACACATGGGTAAACACACCCTACACACACCTCAGTGAAGAGATTAAGTGGTGTGTGTCTGTTGTGCAGATGTGTAAGCACTGTAGTAATCCCTGGCTGTGTTCACCTTCCCTACAGACATTGTGACGTGCTTGTCGACAGACCACTGCGGCATCCACCTGATCTCCGGCTCCAGAGACACCACATGCATGGTGTGGCAGGTTCTACAGCAGGTTAGCACCCTCTTCCCCCCGCTATACACCATGACACATATCTGCAAACACAACTGATTTGATGTCAGACGAGCAGAAACGTCCTCTCTCTCTCAGTGTGTTCTGTTTGCTTCCTGCAGGGTGGAGCTCCCGTTGGGCTGAATCCCAAACCGGTGCAAGTGTTGTACGGACACACAGACGAGGTGCTGAGCGTCAGCATCAGCACGGAGCTGGACATGGCTGTGTCTGGATCAAGGGTAAGAGCCCACTGCGTTACACAATAATAATGATGGATACCTGGTATACCCATGTCCACTTTAATTGTCTTCTCCATGATGGTATGTTTGTGTTTTTTTATCATGTTCTATTGCTGTTACCTCTTAGAATAGTTAACAATTTGTATGGTGTCCTCGGGTGTCATGAAAGGCGCCTTAAATAAAATCTAATATTTGTAAGGGAAACTTCTGCAGCAATGGAGAGTCAGGACTCCGAGAGACACGAGGAGAGCTGGAGCTTTGATGTCAAACACTGAGATTTAATACAAGTATCGTCCGGAGAATTCATATCACAAGTCACAGAGCAGCCAGAGATTCTGACTGCCCTGGTGGGTTGCCATGTCAAATCTGCCGCGCCTCTCTCGATAGCCCTTTTAACTAGTTCAGAGAGAGTAAACAACATATTTGGGGAGAAAGACTAAACAGCTGGGCACCCTGAATCACTTGCGCATGACCCTTAATGGCCTCGAAGCCAGTGTTCCCACAGCCGTAAACCATTTTGTGACCGAGAGTTGAACTGGTTTATCAAGATAGCTGGAGCCTCCCATTCCTTAAGAGAGATACCAGAGCCAGGGTTGGTCGTAAATGTCAACACACAGAAAAGGTTAAATATCTTAGGAGTCAGACAGAATTATTCCCTCACAATATTATTATTATTATCCACAACAAATGACAAATTACATTTCCAAAAATAGCTGTTTGTTTTGTTTCTAATATGTTCAATAAATCGACTAATTAATTAATTAAAGACTGTGTGTGTAGAATAGAATACTTTATATGTTTTTGAATGTGTGTTTGCAGGATGGCACGGTGATCATCCACACGGTGCGGCGCGGTCAGTACATGCGTTGTCTTCGGCCTCCGTGTGAAAGCTCTCTGCCGCTCTCCATCCTCCATCTGGCCGTGTCCTGGGAGGGTCACCTGCTCGTACACACCTGCATTGAGGGCAAGGCCACGCTCAAGGTGAATCAAATCACACTTTGTTCATATAGCATGGGATTAACATGATGATTCAGCCTCTGTGGAGATAGACATCAAGCATGCTCATTGCTGACGTGGAGCTAATGTGAAGTAAACATTGAATACTGCTTTCTATTCCTCCATCTTGTGACTGGGTAACTCCCTCTCTTGGATATCAGCATGTGAAGGACACTGTTCAGGAACTAGTTGATGCTCTGTATGTGATGACTCCTTCCATTCTGGAGAGGATCACAGATACATGGATCCTGAGGCTGAAGCTCAAGCCGGGGACCAGGGATTATTAACATTTTTAAGTATTCAGAAAAAGTCTGAATTTTGAGATTTTGAGAAAAAGTCAGATTTTTTAGATGTTTTTAGAACAGGGGTCTCCAACCTTTCTCCATCTGAGAGCTACTTTGAAAAAATGAAAGTGGCCAAGAGCTACTTGCATCGCATCACTTCCATTTATTCACATAGCCCTCATCAGTTGAATTAAGCTACTTTTGTACATGTGTGAAATCAATACCCAAAGCTTATCATAAATCTTAACTTCACATCAAGGTCCAAGAAAACGAAAATGTCTCACATCAGGGTTGCCAACTTTGGGTACCTGGCTGGAGTGAGATTTTGACATCATGGGTTTAATTCATAGACTGTATATATAAAGGTTTAATTACACATATGCGCACTAAATGACTGCTATATCGTGTCAGCAGCGGGACCTTAGCATAGGATATATATATATATACAATATATACAAATACACAATATTGGACACAGACTATAAATGGCACAACGTTTCCTTCACTAATGAAAGTCAAACACATGTTTGTTTCCACTGTTTTATTGTGTGCCTGTCGCGATAAGCAATTAATTGACTTGTCGTACGATAAATAAAAATGAACTCGATAAATTGCCATTTACATGAGGATGTGAATAGCAGTTTGAAAGGATGTACTTGAATTATTATTATATATTATCATTATGTCAGTGGTCTAAAATGGTCATACAACGGTGCTGGCAATATTATCGTTTATCGCAATAATTGCCGTGAAAATGTATCAAACAAAATTAATTATCGTGAGAGGCCTATACATGACACACACACAGACAAATCTACAGACTTACTCCAACCTGCGAAATATATTAATTAACACACTCTCACTCTATTTTGGCCTAGTACAGTGGTTTTCAAACTGTGGGGCGCGACCCCTGGTGGGTCGCGGAGGTACTGCAGGGGGGTCGCGGGAAGATTTTATTATTTTCTCCTTTTAGCTTTGTGAAGCACCTTGAGAGATGACGTTGTTTTTAAAGTGTGCTATATAAATCAAATATATTATTATTATTCAATTGTAAACAAACACTGCTCGAAAATATCTCATTGGTCAGAGAGCTGTGGGCATAATGCTGCCTTTTGCAACATTACTTGTGTGAATAGGCTTTTTCTGCTGCCATCAAAACGAAATACAGATCAAAGCTGAACATTGAGAACGAACTGAGAGTGTCTCAAAACAACAGCCCCGCTTTGAGAAGATCTGCGGGGAAAGCAAGCACACACAAGTCTTTGATAAGCTATGTGTGGAATAGGAATGGTAAAGTGATGTGATCGTTTGCAACCTGCAGTAGAAATAGTAGTTAATATATTTTCCTTAAAGAAATTTGAATTTAAAAATCTACGACTCAGGGAAGAAGGCCAACCAGTTTTAATTAGGCCAAATTAATTCACAGTATTACAAGCACTTTTGTTCATGTCTTTGTATCTTCTTATTATCAGCAGAGAAAATGTAATGTTTTTACAACAATATACAATTAATCCTACCAAGATGGGAGCCGGGTTGGGGGGTCCCGAAAATATTTCCAATACCCAAGGGGGGCCCGACTGAAAAAGTTTGGGAACCACTGGCCTAGTAGAACAATAAGCAGCAGACTTTTACTTTTTTATCATTTCTACTGGATCTTGGATCTTAGATCTGCGCATGCGCAATACGGTCGGGGATTGACCAAGTAAATACATCGCCTTAATCACCACCGTACAAACATCTTATGGCACATGTATAAAATAAGTGCATTCACTCTTTTTCACAGTCAGTGAGATGAATGGCGCTGCATGGAGTCCACCATAGAGGGGTATGCTGGACCCACTTAGGTTCACTCTGATAGTCATTTAAATGTTGATCAGTCAGTCTTGTTGTATTTAGATTCCATTCGTGTCAGAAAAAGCTGCTTCACAAAGCCGACGTATTCAGTGCTGCTTGGTGAATGTTCTTAGAGTTTTCTGGGTCTACAAGGCTCCAGAAATGTTGTGAGTTTTGCTGAGACTTAAGCTGAACATGATTTTGGAGATCTCCACAGGATTGACACTGAACAGTTCAGCCATCTTTTTCTTCTTCTTCTTCTTCGTGTTGACATGAAATTATAAACCATAATAAATCAATTGTATAGGTCTCCTCCCTATATCTGTGTGTGAAATAGTTCCATCCTCAAAAACAAAAATCAAATGCTTCTGCGGTCTAGCTGCAGCTTCTAGTATCTGGGTCATTCTACAGAAAAGGTGGAATCTGGGTGATACAAATCTGCTGAAATATACTCCTTCTAAAAACATCTAAAACCTGTTAAATAGCAATAACTAACTCTTAACTTGATGAATCCACAACAAGTAGAGCTTAAAGTATTTTTGTTATACTTTATCCAAAGCTTATTTGTATAGGAATGTACTGGTGTTACGTGTTACCAGGAAGAAGAGTAACACCAGTGACAATTTGGAGAAAACACTACCATTTTAACAAAATGGCTGCCATGTGTCAGACCACATGTGGCTTCAGGCAATATCAAAATGGTTTAACTCTTCAATACATTTTCCCATTCAAGTGTTCACCCCTAGGCTCTGACATTAGTGACACTAATGACACACTTGAAAGACGCATGTAAAATTTGAAGATAAAATGACACCTTTAACAAACAAAGTAAGAAGTATCTTTCCTTATGTCTTTGTCTCAAATGATCTCTTGTTACAGGAGGCACTTCAGAGACAGTACATTATTTCAAAAATAAAAGCGTTTTGTGTAGCAGTAACAATGACGTCATTTTGGTGTCTGCAAAAGTAAGTGACAGCACTTCCACCTTTTCTGTAGAATGACCCAGCTACGGCCTTCTGTTAAAGAAAGGACACTGAATGTCCTGAATGAGGCCTCACACACATGACTTGAGTCTGAACACAGCAGACAGGAGTATTTACAACAGCATTATAAAAACTAAAATAGTGCATGTGGGTGCACACTTTCATTCTCTGTCTTACTGTTACATGAATCCCATGAATGTATGAGACTAAGTTAGCTTCATTATCTCAATCAGTGATTAAGTGAATAAAAATCCCTCCCTGTGTGTCTCTGAGCCGCAGCGACACGGCCTGATTCAGAGCGGGTCATTCTGCTGTTGGTTCTGGTGCTGCTGGAGAAAGCAGACTGCTCCGTGTGTGGTGTCGCTGTGCCGCTGTCACGTCTGCTCTCTGCGTCACGGACCAATTTGATATTCGTGTGACAGAAACAATTCTAAAATAAAAAAACGTTATTGTCCAGCCGCGGCCGAAAAATCAAGAAGCAACCTACTACGCTATAATCGATAATCGAGCGGCGAGCGACTGAAAAGCTGATCGCGAGCTACCGGTAGCTCGCGATCAACGTGTTGGAGACCCCTGTTTTAGAAAAAGTAAAAAATATATAGAAAAAGGCACATTTTTTTTGAAAAAGGCACATTTTTGAGAAAAAGTCAGAATGTTTTACACTTTTTAGAAAAAGTCTGATTTTTTAGAAAAAGTAATAATTTTGAGATTTTGAGAAAAAAGTAATAATTTTGAGAAAAAGTCAGAATTTTGAGAGAAAGTCAGAATTTTGAGGTTTTGAGAAAAAGTAATTTTTTTGAGATTTTGACAAAGTCATTTTTTTTTTTTTTAAGTCAGAACTTTGAGATTTTCAGAAAAAGATCCAACATTTCGAGAAAAAACCTTAGTATTTTGTAAATGACAGGATGTATGATTTCCAACAAGAACTGGCATTCCTCCATCTTGTGACTGTGTAACTCCCTCTCTTGGATATCTTGCATGTGAAGGACACTGTTCAGGAACTAGTCTCTGTATGTGATGACTCCTTCCATTCTGGAGAGGATCAGAGATACATGGATCCTGAGGATCAAGCTCAAGCCGGGGACCAGGGATTATTAACATTTTTAAGTATTCAGAAAAAGAGCATTTTGAGATTTTGAGAAAAAGTCAGAATTTTGAGATAAAGTAATAATTTTGAGAAAAAGTCAGAATTTTGAGAGAAAGTCAGAATTTTGAGAAAAAGTCAGAATTTTGAGATGTTTTAGAAAAAGTAATATTTTTAATAGAAAAAGTCATTTTTTTGAGAAAAATGCACATTTTTTAGACTTTTTAGAAAAAGTCAGATTTTTTAGAAAAAGTCAGAATTTTGAGATTTTGAGAAAAAAGCCATAATTTTGAGAAAGTAACAATTTTGGGAAAAAGTAATAATTTTGAGAGAATGTCAGAATTTTGAGATTTTGAGAAAAAGTCATTTGTTTTTGGGGAAAAGTCATTTTTTTTTAAAAATCCTGAGATTGAACCTCACAGCCATTTTCCTAACAAAGTGTTTTATGTCCTCCCCCCAGGATAAGAACGCCCTCCACCTTTACTCTGTGAACGGGAAGCACCTGTGCAGCGAGCCTCTGAAGGAGCAGCTGACCGATATGTGTGTTTCAGGAGAATACGTGGTCATCGGCAGCGAGCAGGGATACCTGACCATCCGGGACCTCTACAGGTAAACCTGCAGCCTTCTGAGTGACTGCCTTTTCATACTAAGAACTAGAGCTCAGCCAAAGAGAGCACTGCAGCACCCGGAGGCTTGTGGACATCCACGTCAATGTAGATACTAACAATAAGCTGTTGTTCCTCCCATCAGTCTGTCTCTGTGTTCGGAGCCCATGGCCATGAGGGTGCCGGTGCGTTGTGTTTCGGTGACGAAGGAGCAGAGCCACGTTCTGGTGGGTCTGGAGGACGGGAAGCTGATCATCGTTGGCGTGGGAAAGCCAGCGGAGGTAAAGCACTCGCTGAGGAACTACATCGCTCAGAGTCTGGAGGGGTCTCCTCTCATGGCCTCCCCTCTGATGGCTCCTCTCAGAGCGCGGTCTCCAACCCGTTTGCTGCACCAACGCGACCAGCTGGTGTTCAGCCCCACGTCCCATAAACCCCGGCGACTCTAGAACACCCTTTGCTGTAGACCTCTTCGTCCGTCCACACCTCTCCTTCTCAGGGATGGTTGTCGCCCCCACAGTTCGTTGCCCTTTGGCCTCATTTCCTCCCTCACTTAAAGGTCACCTATTATGCAAAGTCCACATGTCTCTTCTACATCAACATGTGTCCCCTCTTCTTCATGTCTCTTCTACATCAACATGTGTCCCCTCTTCTTCATGTCTCTTCTACATCAACATGTGTCCCCTCTTCTTCATGTCTCTTCTACATCAACATGTGTCCCCTCTTCTTCATGTCTCTTCTACATCAACATGTGTCCCCTCTTCTTCATGTCTCTTCTACATCAGCATGTGTCCCCTCTTTTTCATGTCTCTTCTACATCAACATGTGTCCCCTCTTCTTCATGTCTCTTCTACATCAACATGTGTCCCCTCTTCTTCATGTCTCTTCTACATCAGCATGTGTCCCCTCTTCTTCATGTCTCTTCTACATCAGCATGTGTCCCCTCTTCTTCATGTCTCTTCTACATCAACATGTGTCCCCTCTTCTTCATGTCTCTTCTACATCAGCATGTGTCCCCTCTTCTTCATATCTCTTCTATATCAACATGTGTCCCCTCTTCTTCATGTCTCTTCTACATCACCATGTGTCCCCTCTTCTTCATGTCTCTTCTACATCAACATGTGTCCCCTCTTCTTCATGTCTCTTCTACATCAGCAACAAGGTAACCCCCCCCCCTTATCACCTGAATCTCCTCCTAGAGCACCATTGAGTTATTTGTAACCAAATGTCTCTCAGAGGGGCGTGGGGAGGGGCTCCTTATTTTCATCTAAAGTAACAGACAGAGAATCAGCACTTTGGAAACAGGGCTGAAACAGAGGGGATTATGGGTAATGCTGCAATGATCTGTTTGGTGTTTCAGCCAATCAGAGGCAGGCTCTGGATATATCAGAGACCTGTGATATATTGATGGAAACAGTATGACAGGAGACCTTTAAACACAGATTGATCACATCCCTTCAGCGCTGAGCGGACACGACTGTGACGTTCCTCGTTCTGTTGTTTTCAAAGTATTTGGCATCTGTGTGATATTTGGGATGAACTCCCACCACTGCTGTCTACCTGAAGTGTCATTATGTCACGTGTTAGTGTACTCGTCAACAAATATGCTGTGAAACAAACTAATTAATGCTTCTGCAGATGTAAGCCATATTAACAGTAGCCACAACCTAATAATGCAAACTAGAAATCGTACGCCAAGTTAGACGTTAATGTTTTGATAATGTAAATAGTTTAGTGGATGTTCATCCTTCCTGTTCAAACTGCCTCACCAAAGTCAATCGAGCTTTGATTATTATTTTCTTTAATGCTTCAATCGATGAACTAATCAATCACTCATGAATCACATCCTCCTTTTCCTTCACGCTTTTCTCCCCCCACTCTCCCTCATCCCACTCCCTCCACTCTTCTCAGATGCGCTCGGGCCAGATCACGAGGAAGTTGTGGGGCAGCAAGAAACTCACGCAGATTTCCTCGGGGGAAACGGTGTACAAAACGCAGAACGTCTGACCCTCCCCCTTCCACATTCCTGTCACCTCCATACCCATCAGCAAGCAGTCATTCTGTGTGAAGAAGTTCTTCCTGTGTTTTCATGTTTTTCTGTGATTGAGATGACGGCGCTGGCGCTGTGGTTCAAATCCAGAAGTAGTGCCAGCCTCAGCTCCACCTTAACACTACAAACTGTGTGTGTGTGTGTGTGTGTGTGTGTGTGTGTGTGTGTGTGTGTGTGTGTGTGTGTGTGTGTGTGTGTGTGTGTGTGTGTGTGTGTGTGTGTGTGTGTGTGTGTGTGTGTGTGTGTGTGTGTGTGTGTGTGTGTGTGTGTGTGTGTGTGTGTGTGTGTGTGTGTGTGTGTGTGTGTGTGTGTGTGTGTGTGTGTGTGTGTGTGTGTGTGTGTGTGTGTGTGTGTGTGTGTGTGTGTGTGTGTGTGTGTGTGTGTGTGTGTGTGTGTGTTAAAGCAGCCTTATGCAGTAACACCATCACTCACGAGACCAAACGCTCTGCCTCTTCTTGTTTTCCGAGTGAGATTGTCTTTTTTTATTCTTTTGGGTTTTCTGTTGGTTTTTAGAGATTGAGACGCAGACACAGTGATGGTGGATTTATTTTACGCTTAGATATGACTGACTTGTTTTGTTCTAGAAACATCTGTCTTTTAATGTTGGCATAGTTTTGTATGTTCTCACTACAGGCATAAAAACACTACTATCCCAGAGAGGAATGACTTTAAAGCCACACAACACTTCATCGAATGTTTTTAAGTTACTTGAATCCATGTTTATTTATAAGTAGTAGTTTTTAAAATCACACCCTGTCTCTTGAATATCGACACCGCCGGTAGGGCATATCTTAAACTGTAAAGACTGTTAAGAGACCTGCAGAAGAAGGAGGAAATCCACAAGGGCTCTATGAGATGTCAGTGTTAGCAGCAATACACCTGTCTTCCTGTAGCTTCTGGAACAATACATGCACCCTAATTCTTTCCCCTGTTCATCATTGCCTCATCCTTTGTCTTCTTATCTCCTTCCTGCTCATCGTGAAGTGATTTTTCAGGTCATCGAGGAGGTTCTGCATGCCTTGTTGTTCGAATGTGATTTCTTTACTGATCTTAGAATCACAAGAAGCCACAGAATGAAGCTCCTGTGGATGTAATTTGTGTGTGTGTGTGTGTGTTTATTTTTTATAGCCAATCTCTGTTGATGTGGTGTTTTCTGATTCTGTGGCAGCCGGTGAGTTTTTGGGGTCCCAGCGGTTCTTCTTTCTTTTTGTGTTGTCATTTAAGTGTCACAGCAACATGGAGACCAATCTGCGTCCTTGTTGTTGGTCATCCTCATTTGTCATTCAGACATCAGACCACTGTTTGAGTTGTTCCACGACTGCAACAAACGGAGTGCCTTTATCCCGGTGTGGCATTGACACAGGTTTCTCTCGTTACCGAAGCTTATCGTCCCTGACCGTAGTGTAAATCCAAACTAAAGCAGCATTCCAGATGTTTTAAACCCCCCCCAGTTTCAACGGGAAAACCAAGAGCATAGGACTTCGAAAAGTACTATTTTGTGTCTTAGCATTATTCTCTGTGTCCGTCACCAAATGGATGTGTGTATATCTGTCATTATTTATGAATACAGTATATAATGTACAGCATGATTTTTATTTCAGCGTATTTGAAATGTACTTTTGCACTTTCCAGGTACTAAATTGTAACAAATGTGTTTTAACTTGGCTCCCTAATCTGTATAAACTGCTTTGTATACACAAGTGGGAAATGATCATTAAAGTCTTGTCTAAATTGAAGTGATTTGGATGGTGTTTTTGAAGGATGAAGATAGGTATTAAAATATATGAAACCGAAGCACTCGGATGTAAAATGCCATGTTTTATTCAACAGATGCAGACGATGGAAACATATTTGTCCGTTAGATTGTTAAAAACAGTTGTTTCTTTGTGGTTTTCATGCAGTGATCTGGTATGAGCAGATGGACGCTCTCTTCAGGTCACAGTCAGCCGCCGTCCACCAGCTCTCATCTGCAGAAAAGGGTAGGGACAGAATAGACTCACTGAGGATATTTCTAAGACCATTTTGTATACATATGACCTAATATGTGCCTACTAGTATTAATTTACATTTTCAATTGTGCTAAAGGGACAGAACGAGTTTCCATTAGTGCTTAAGGGGAAAGATTCTCTCATACAAGTTACTTTTATCAAACTTTCCTTGACTTATGAGCTTCTCTGATCCATAATATAACCCTTTGTTGTCGCTGCACTGTAGTCTTCTTTCTTACCTATTTAGCTGTACCACTTAATCAGTCATTGGTGTGTGTGTGGTGTTCTTACCTATCTTGAACATCTCCACACACACTGGTTTATCAGTGTGGATGTGGGGGTGTCCGGGCATCCAGTCGCTGTAACTCCAGTCCGACCCGTCTACCCATGATGCCTTCTGGTTCTGAGGTGTGCCAAATCAACACAGATACAGCTTATTATAATATGCACGCATTAAACGTTCATTAAAATATGTTTTATAAAATATTCTGATCTTTTGGTCTAGTGTAAATACAGCTTTAACACTTTAAAAGTCCTGTGTAGGATATTTTAGGGAAAAAACACTGAAGTATTAGAAATATTTGTTTTACTTTCTGGCCTTGTTAAGTGGCAGCACAGAAACAGATGGAGCTCAGGTCAATGTTTCACCAAGGTGAGACTAACACTATCTGCCCTGTTGATAACATATCTGATGATACTCTCCTTGGCCTCCTTCCTGCGTCACAGTACATGGTCATAAAAAAAGTGTGATGTGAGACAGCTTTTCCAAAACATTTATTCTGTGTGACCTGCCTTGACCGTGCCTCCTATCCACGTCAACACCGGGTTGTTTTCACCACCGTTTGTCGAGAGAGAAACCAGGCGAGAATGCAGATCTCCGGTTGTTACAGATGCAAGCTCAGCATTTGGGGCAAGAGATCTGCATTTGGCCTGGAGACACAAGAGTGAGATTTAATTCATGGAGCCAAAAGCAGATTCAAAACTATTGGTGACGTACAAATGGTGGGAATGAGGGTGAAGAGAGTACAAAAGCACACAAAATGCAAGAATATTATTAAAACAAAGGCAGTGGATTATTTATACCACATTATCTTATGTGTGTTATTAGCATTATATCAAGATTTGATTTACGTAGAATCACAGTTATCACATATTGGAAGTTATGTGTCTAACCTGAGCATCTTGGAAGGTCAGCGGTGTGGGATTGAACTCATAACAGTTCCCATTAATGATGTCCCCCTTACATGCCACTGTCTTTGTCTGGCGCTCGGGGGTGGAGTGTTCAGTTTCCTGCCTGAAACCTTCTGGGATCAAAGGTTCGGTTCCCTGTCTGAAACCTTCTGGGATGGACATCATGGGTTCGGTTCCCTGCCTGAAGCCTTCTGGGATGGACATCATGGGTTCGGTTCCCTGCCTGAAGCCTTCTGGGATGGACATTATGGGTTCGGTTCCCTGCCTGAAACCATCTGGGATGGACATCATGGGTTCGGTTCCCTGCCTAAAACCCTCATGGATGGACATCATAGATTGAATCTCCTCCCTAAAACTCTCTGGGACCATATGATTAGGTTCGGTTCCCTGGCTCAAGTCTTCTGGGATGGACATCATGGGTTCGGTTCCCTGGCTCAAGTCTTCTGCGATGGACATCATGGGTTCGGTTCCCTGTCTAAAACCTTCTGGGATGGACATCCTGGGTTCGGTTCCCTGTCTGAAACCATCTGGGATGGACATCTTAGATTTAATTTCCAGCCCAAAGCCGTCTGGGACCATATGAATCGGTTCTGTTCCCTGGCTTAAACCAACTGGGATGGACATCATGGAATCGGTTCCCTGGCTCAAGCCCTCATGGATGGACATCATGGATTGAATCTCCTCCCTAAAACTCTCTGGGGCCGTATGAATAGGTTCGGTTCCCTGGCTCAAGTCTTCTGCGATGGACATCATAGGTTCAGTTCCCTGTCTAAAACCTTCTGGGATTGACATCCTGGGTTCGGTTCCCTGTCTGAAACCATCTGGGATGGACATCTTAGATGTAATCTCCTGCCCAAAGCCGTCTGGGACCATATGAATAGGTTCGGTTCCCTGCCTAAGCCCCTCATGGATGGACTTCATAGATTGAATCTCCTCCCTAAAACTCTCTGGGGCCGTATGAATAGGTTCAGTTCCCTGTCTGAAACCATCTGGGAGAGACATCATGGGTTCAGTTCCCTGTCTGAAACCATCTGGGAGAGACATCATGGGTTCAGTTCCCTGTCTGAAACCATCTGGGAGACGAGGATCAGAGGGTTTCTCCACCCGGACCCAACCAGCACCACCAACGTTCTTCTGGGCTGGAACATCTTCAGGGACTGGAAGACAGAAAACATTTAGATTAATCAGGTTTTTTTATTGATATGTTATTAATTTGAGGGTAGTTACTTAGTAGTGGAGAATAAATAGTAGTTCAATTGTGTTTATTTCACTTTGTATCTTCCTCACCCCCATTTGCCAGCAGGTGACTTCCCTCCATCTCTCCTAATCCTTTTCCTAGAGGACGGATGAAAGCTACAGAAAAAAGGAAATGCACAAATGAAAAACTAAAAACCTCTTTAAATTACTTCTAGATTAAGTTGGATTCATACCGTCTCCCCTGTCCATCTCGCTCATGTGTTCTTGCAGCAGACCGGTGTTCAGGTCCACGATGAATCTCCTGGAGGGTTCGGTACCTTGTCTGAAGTCAGAAACTGGTTCACGCATGTCGAAAAGTTCGGTTCCCTGTCGAAAGCCATCAGGAAGCTGGTAGGTTGAAGGTGTCTTCTGCAACCGTCTAGCAAGAGGAAGAGCCTGGAGGCCTGTGAAGGGTAATGTGTACTTTACGGTTAGAGGTTTTAATCTTCACTTTGCAGGATGAGAGGGGTTATTAAATGGCAGTTAAAGCCAAGGGTCTGCATTTATGAAAACCCTACGGAAGACGATTAGGGCCACATGAGAAAAAAAGTCAGTATTGTTAGAAAAAGTCAGAATTTCTAGAAGAAAATCGCAGCTAAAGCAAAGGATCTGCATTTATGGAAACCCTACGGAAGAGCATTACCCCTAGATTCCACCGGGTCCGTCTGCGTTGCGTTACGGCCGCGTTTACGGCTCAGAAGCGTCCCAAAAGCGTCTCGCCGCTGGGCTCCGCTCAAAATAGGATGCAAGTCTATTTTCGACGCGACGCGAGGCGTTGCAGAGGCGCCGGGCAGGAAGTGGACCGGTCAGAGCATCCGGCCCATCCCCAAAATAAACTCATTTTGCAGACCCTATCCCTCCGTAGTCTTTCAAGTAGGAGGAGAAATGCCAGCGTTCTCCTCCGGTTTGGCACTGTGTAAATTATATAGAATAATTAAGATGATGAATGCATTTCTTTACGACTAAAATACAGCAACACATCTTTGATTCATGTCGTTTATAACTGGAATATTACAATTATCATTAACTTTGTCTGTACAAAGTCTGTCCAGGAAATATGCCCAAATCAACAAAAACTGCGAGCCGGCAGGCAAGACGCTCCGCTTCTGAAATGCTTCTGAAACGCGCCCGGTAGGGTTTGACGCCGGAGGAGGCCAGACCAAAACCGCGGTGCAGTCGTGACGCGACGCAGACGGACCCGGTGGAATCGAGGGGTTAGGACCACATGAGAAAAAATGTTTGGGATGTGACCAAAAGTGAAATCAAATTGTGAGAGAAAAGACAGAATTCTGTTTTTCAGAATTCTGAGATTAAAGTAAAAAATGTTATTTAATTATTTATGTACTTACTTATTTATTTACTTAATTGAGATGTTCACATAAAGCTAGTGATAGTGGTGTTTGAATACCTTAGACTTCCTCCCGTGTTAAACATACTGTATACGTGCCAGTTGCCCGATAGACACCTGCCCTTTATATCAAATATTAACCAGAGAATAAGTAGGCTTTTCAAACGGTGTAATAAATCAATAATGGTCAAAGTATAATTTGGCTCTGATGACATTGTAGTTTTAGAGACGAGGCAATAAATGACACATTACTGTGATAAAGGTCCACTAATCATGAGTAAAGGTCGTAGTCGGTCAAGTACCTAATAAAATATATCAAAAATAAATATTAATACAACATAAATATTCTACAGAAAAAAAGGTCTGAATATATTTTTTAAATATATCAAACGGGATCATGAGATAAAACCTTTATGGTCATCTGCAATTAAATTATTATTTAATTTTAAAAATAGAGAAGAAGATTTTTATGATAAAACAATCTTCAAGTTATCTGCAAATTCAAGTATTCTATAACCCCTTCATATCACAGGTGTCAAACTCAAGGCCCGGGGGCCAAATCAGGCCCGTGGTGGATTTAATTTCGGCCCGCAGGATAATTTATAATAACTATTAGATCTGGCCCGTCGGTATATTGCACCTTCACTCCATCCTGAGGGTCTCCTCCGCTCAGAGCCTGAGCCCAAACATTGAGGACCTCTCACCCAAGATGAGATGCCAAGTATCTGAACTAGCATCACAGAGCAGCACACTGAGTTCAATGGATGTTTCCTTCTGCACTTTCTCTCTCACGACAACAGGGCATGTTTGGTTTTCTCTTTGAGGGAAATAGTTTTTTTGAAGCTGTTGTTGGCCTGTGGGAAAATGTACTCATAAGAAATGACTCTGGAAAAGCTGCAGATAGAGCCATAAGAAATGAATGCAACTGATTATTTAATGTTTCATGTTGTTTTTATAGGCAATAATTTAAGCTTTGTTAGTTCCAGGTTTAATATGTGCAATAAGTTCATTTCAATAAGTTCTGCAATAAACATTGAACCAGTCCGGCCCTCGACTAGTACCCACTTTTTAAGTTTGACCCACTGTGTATTTGAGTTTGACCCCCTGACGTATATCATTCACGGCTCACATATTTATTTATTATTACAATAAACCGTGTTTATTTTTACATTATTTTGTAGCTTATCTTATTCTACTTAACATGTATAGAGTTGACTTCTTACACGTTTACTTGCACATTGTTCTCACGCAGTATTTTATTTCTATTCTGTCTTTTCTTGCACGATTGTTATTGTTTTATTTCTTATATACATGTTGCTTGGTTGGAGGAGCCAGGGCTTAAGATAGTCATTGCCATATCTACACTACAGCTGTGCATATGACAATAAAACCTTTAGATCTTGAATTCTAGGTGTGTGATAATACACTCTGGCACACAAATTATAATATTTTCTACCAAGGTTTTAAACGAGCATTACTAGAAAGAAAGATGGAGTGAAATCTTACCCGACAGCACCAGGAACAGCAGCACCAACTTGAACATCCTTTAATACAAAGAGAAGCTTTAATGTGCCGCACAACGCTCTATAAGCGAGTGTAACTGTTGCACTGACGGTGTGTGTGTGTGTGTGTGTGTTGAACACAAGTAGGTTACCTGTTCATTTATCACTGTCCTGGACCTGGTCATGAACACCTTGTATGAGATAATGATTTATCTACAGATTGCTGATATTTCATGCACTTTGCACTCAGGTTTTGAACACAACGCTCTTACAGTATAACATCGCCTGATAGCGTTTCGCTTGACATCTTGTTGTACTGTATATATTCCGTTTTCCAGGTTTTGTTGTAGTTGTAGTGGAGTCTTTGCTAAATGGGTTTAATTGAGTGTATAGCTCAGTCAATATTTGTGACTGTGGAGGTCACTAAAGGTTGTTTGCCGTACTTTAGACCTGAATGAGTTTCACTAAATGTTTAGAAATGAAATCATGTTACTTGCTTTATCCAGATTTATACTCGAAATGTTAAAGTCCAAGGATACAGCAGGGCATAATCTCTGGCTCCACCTGGTGTATAATCAGTATTATAAAACGGACAAGTCAAATCAAGCAATCTGATTGGTTCTTTTGGTGTATACCACGGGTAGAATGTAGTTACTTTTCACAAGTCAGTATCCCTCCGCGTCTGAGAAAAACTTCGCGTCGGGCCGAACCACGCCCCTTAGCTGTGATATAATGAGCCACGGCCTGTGGTGAGCTATTGCTTAAACATACAGTGCCGACGAACAAACTCTATACTATTTAAATAAGAGTTTGTAGATGATGGTGTTATAAGGTGTGGCTTTATAGATGGTTCATTGGGTGTGCCCCATACACTGTTTTAAAAAAGATATAATAATTCAATGTATTTCAATTACAAATGATGCATCGTTGGTCTAAAACAGATGAATCAAACAGGTCCCTGGTTTCTAATTGGCTTCTCATTCGTAAGGTTTCTTGCCAAAGTGATGCCGATGTATTACACAATTGTCTTCTAGTAAACGTGACCTTTGTCTGATATGTTTCTATCAATCTTTGCCAGGAGAGAGTTTGGAGGTCCAAATGTGGAAGGCTTTGACCTTTATTGAGCAACACTTTTGGGGCAGAGCATTTTCTGTTGCCGGCATCAAGCCAGACATAATGAAGCACCTAGCAACAGGAACATGGCTTAACTTCCAAAATAAAGGTTATACAAAAACCTTTCTGAGGATGCAATACAAAACAGTTATACTAACTTGAGGTACTTCATTTGAACTTACTGTATGTACGGCCAGAGGTGGGAGAAGTACTCAGATCTTGTATTTGAGTAAAAGTATTCAGATCTTGTACTTGAGTAAAAGTAGAAGTATTCAGATATTGTACTTGAGTAAAAGTAGAAGTACTCAGATCTTGTACTTGAGTAAAAGTAGAAGTACTCAGATCTTGAACTTGAGTAAAAGTAGAAGTACTCAGATCTTGTACTTGAGTAAAAGTAGAAGTACTCAGATCTTGAACTTGAGTAAAAGTAGAAGTACTCAGATCTTGTACTTGAGTAAAAGTAGAAGTACTCAGATCTTGTACTTGAGTAAAAGTAGAAGTACTCAGATCTTGAACTTGAGTAAAAGTAGAAGTACTCAGATCTTGTACTTGAGTAAAAGTAGAAGTACTCAGATCTTGAACTTGAGTAAAAGTAGAAGTACTCAGATCTTGTACTCGAGTAAAAGTAGAAGTACCCAGGTCTTGTACTTGAGTAAAAGTAGAAGTACTCAGATCTTATACTTGAGTAAAAGTACTCAGATCTTGTACTCGAGTAAAAGTAGAAGTACTCAGATATTGTACTTGAGTAATAGTAGAAGTACTCAGGTCTTGTATTTGAGTAAAAGTAGAAGTACTCAGATCTTGTACTTGAGTAAAAGTACTCAGATCTTGTACTCGAGTAAAAGTAGAAGTACTCAGATCTTGTACTCGAGAAAAAGTAGAAGTACCCAGGTCTTGTACTTGAGTAAAAGTAGAAGTAGTCAGATCTTGTACTTGAGTAAAAGTACTCAGATCTTGTACTCGAGTAAAAGTAGAAGTACTCAGGTCTTGTATTTGAGTAAAAGTAGTACTCAGATCTTGTACTTGAGTAAAAGTAGAAGTACTCAGACCTGGTACTTGAGTAAAAGTAGAAGTACTCAGATCTTGTACTTGAGTAAAAGTATTCAGATCTTGTACTCGAGTAAAAGTAGAAGTACTCAGATCTTGTACTTGAGTAATAGTAGAAGTACTCAGATCTTGTACTTGAGTAATAGTAGAAGTACTCAGATCTTGTACTTGAGTACCAGTAGAAGTACTCAGATCTTGTACTTGAGTAATAGTAGAAGTACTCAGATCTTGTACTTGAGTAATAGTAGAAGTACTCAGATCTTGTACTTGAGTAATAGTAGAAGTACTCAGATCTTGTACTTGAGTAATAGTAGAAGTACTCAGATCTTGTACTTGAGTAATAGTAGAAGTACTCAGATCTTGTACTTGAGTACTAGTAAAAGTACTCAGATCTTGTACTTGAGTAATAGTAGAAGTACTCAGATCTTGTACTTGAGTACTAGTAGAAGTACTCAGATCTTACTTGAGTAATAGTACCAGAGTGTACTCTGTTACAGTAAAAGTCCTGTAATCAAAATGTTACTCAAGTAAAAGTAGAAAAGTATCAGCATCAAAACATAGTTAAAGTATCAAAATTAAAAGTAGTCAATTGTGCAGATTGGTGAATTACTCCAGGTGTAACTAAAGTGTGATTTAAGAGTTGAGTATATGTCACAACATTAATCAAAATCTGCCTTGTTACTAAATGTATTTAATACAAGTAGTGGAGTAAAAGTACAACGTAGCAAACATTTTAAGTACTCAAGTAAAGTACAAGTATCCCAAAATTGCGTGTGTTACTCTTAATCTAAAGTTTCAACACGTTGCTTGCTAACAATTCTATTTTGAAAGTCCTTACGGGATGTTGTTTACTCGTGGCTTGGAACGCTCACGTTTTCTGACGTAAATGATACGCACGTTACGCAACCAACGTGACAGTGACGGGTTGACGTAACGCAGCTAAAACAAGCTACCTTAGCTTAGCTTGTGCCTCCTCTACTGAAGTGGAGTGTGTTTACGGTGTTGTGCAGGTCGGACGGATTTTAAAATGGCTTTAGTGACAGCTCTGAGAAGACTCGTGAGGTTAAGAGAGTTTGCATGGAGGACGGCAGCAGTCACCTCTGGATCCTGGCCGAGGACTCAGAGCTTTTCCTCGGGACACCTCCTCAGGTAGGTCCCTAACATCTAGGTTTACACATGCAAGAATCAGTGGTGTAAAGTAACCAAGTACATTTAATCTATACTGTACTTAAGTAACATTTTGGGATACTTGTACTTGACTTGAGTCCTTCCATTTTATGCTACTTTGTACTTTTACTCCTACATGTATGTAATACCTTTAGTTATCATGCAGATTGATTATTACATCTAATCAAGTGTTAAATCAGACTTTAGTTCCACCTGGAGTAAGCTACCCTGCAGTCTACAAAGTCATTCAAACTAGCTGCACCTTTACCAGCTTTGAGAACACTTTAATGATCAATCATTATAAAACATATCATATATATTATTCTGAAATGGACCAATCTGCAACCAGACTATTCCTACACTCTTGTACTTGTACTTTTACTCAAGTCCCAGATCTGAGTACTTCTACTTTTACTCAAGTCCCAGATCTGAGTACTTCTACTTTTACTCAAGTGCCAGATCTGAGTACTTCTACTTTTACTCAAGTAGGCCTACCAGATCTGAGTACTTCTCCCACCTCATGCATGGTGGTGCAAACAACATCAACAACATAAGGAAATAAGTTGTAAGGGATGCAGATGTTTACAGATGTAGGGATGCATAGAAATGTGCAAAATATATTCAGACAGTGCTGCTTGACTTTTGGGTAGGGATGCTCCGATCGACAAAATGCTCATTCACTGGCGCTTCCACAAATAACAACCAACATAATTATTACAATCAAATGAAGTACATTATTCAAGTGTACATTAACTTTGGAGAATAACACGGGAGAAATGAGCAGAAGCGCTCTCTCTCCCTCTCTCCCTCCCCTGACAGCCTGTCAGTATCGTCTCATGCAGCTCACTGATCCAGTAATGAGTAACCTGACAGTGAAGGATAAATATATGTAGGGGAGAGTGGGATAAGTTGAGCCATTTTTTTGTTATGCTGTCCTCTAAGCGAGACGAAATGACACATAGTAAAATGACACACACACCTATAATTCAGGATGTCTCCTATCAATGGCAATGATAAGAATTCACATTTGATCAAGGGCAGTGAAAATATTACTTCTTTAAAAAAAAAGTGGTCTTGTGGCTCAACTTGCCCCAGTGTCGGGGTAAGTTGATCCAGGTCAGGGGTAAATTGAACCACGGTTCAAACCTGGGCATACCTACTACAAATCTTAAAGGTAACTATAAACAATAAATAACAAACCAAATACAAGTTTAGTTTTTCAAATATTTTTAATGTAAATTTCGATGTTAAAAGGAAAAGTAATCATACAAATGGTGATACAATTTCATACATCTTGCCAATCAAACACAGGGTAAATTCAACTTTAAATGTAGCCTACAATGAGCTCTTATTATCAACTTGGCCGACTTTCATTCATTTCTCCATTGGAAAAACTGGTTCAACTTACCCCAAGGCCCATGGTTCACTTCACCCCAGAGCCACCATTTTAGAACAAATAGCCTAGCATTAAAATTCAGAGTCATCTTTAGCTTATTGATTCACATGGTGTAATACGCTGCCAGCACACTGTGTTATAAGTTAAACTAGGACATACTACCCCTTTAGGCTTATTGCTGACACAGCATTCCCACTATCTGTTCTGCTACGCACACAATTCTTTATTATTCCGCCGGGTTATTTTGCATCTCTTCTTCTCCCACATTCCACATCGCAGAAACTCCGTTCAAACATCAAAACGTTCAGCTCGGTCGGGAATCGATGGCTTTTACTTTTCTCATTCATAACTTTCATAATTCCAGAGATACATCCCATAATACATCACATTTTTAACATGGAAGTCAATGGAGAAACTCTTCAGACTTGAACAATCTTCATGCAACTTCAACTGCTAACTGCTCATTCATACTTTCACTCAGAAACCTCATTCCAACTTTAAAATGTTACACATCTTTCTGACATTATTCGTGTAACACAACTTTTAAATCTGATACGTACTTTTAGAGATATTAAACATTGTTCAGACCTTGGTAGTACAGAGGCTAGAGTGAAGGACTCTTGAGGGCATGAAGTGACAAAAACTTTCAACATGCCTCCATTAAACCCCATTGTAAGTTCAGCCTCATCTTTCCTCACAGCAGCAGCCGCACACCTTTAGTTAAACTGCCAAAAAGGCCACATTATTAACCCGAAAGTACACAAAAATTACACTTCAGATGCTCTCAAGTTCCTTGACATGCTTCACCTTTGGAAATTTCACCGATATCTGTTACGGTTCTTCCACAAAACGTTCACATGTAAGAGGTTCATCTCTCATTCAGAACAATGGAAACCTGTGATCTCTACAGAGCTCGTTAGCTCAAACACCTGTGTCATGGAACACGATGATGTCATCACTCCAGCTGACATGCTCAGAGCAGCAGACTTCAGGTAGAGGTTAATGGTCCTGCCCTCAACAGCTCTACTCAATTATGGTGTGTCATCATATGCCGTTTCCATGGAAATCCCTCGCCATAAAAGACGTTGTCGCTATACATAGTTATTTAAAAAAGTTTGCAATAGTCATAAAGACCATTAAAAATGTAGCACAAGCTTTTAAAAAGGTTTTCCTTTTTAAAAGCTTGTGCTACATGTTTCCTGTCGTTGCTTAGCGTCTGCGTCGGACCACTCTCTTGCGTCTGCGAGCAGCGAGGGACTTCTTCTGAGGTCTCCTGCGTCTGCGCACGGGGCGAGCGGCTTGTCTGCGTTTGCTTGGCATCGTCAAAAAACGTAAACTGTGGAGGAACGAGGGATCTATTTGCAAACTTTCAGGAGAGTTTGGATTAAGTTTGTTGCACCAGTAAAGTGTGTTTTGCATGATGGAGTATTTATTATTATACACACTTTGTATTCAGTGTTTATGCATAAGAAACTCTGCTGGAGTGTGTAGTGAGAGACAATAAGAAACTGCTGGAGTGTGTAGTGAGAGACAATAAGAAACTGCTGGAGTGTGTAGTGAGAGACAATGAGAAACTGCTGGAGTGTGTAGTGAGAGACAATGAGAAACTGCTGGAGTGTGTAGTGAGAGACAATAAGAAACTCTGCTGGAGTGTGTAGTGAGAGACAATGAGAAACTGCTGGAGTGTGTAGTGAGAGACAATAAGAAACTCTGCTGGAGTGTGTAGTGAGAGACAATGAGAAACTGCTGGAGTGTGTAGTGAGAGACAATAAGAAACTGCTGGAGTGTGTAGTGAGAGACAATAAGAAACTCTGCTGGAGTGTGTAGTGAGAGACAATAAGAAACTCTGCTGGAGTGTGTAGTGAGAGACAATGAGAAACTGCTGGAGTGTGTAGTGAGAGACAATGAGAAACTGCTGGAGTGTCGTGAGAGACAATAAGAAACTGCTGGAGTGTGTAGTGAGAGACAATGAGAAACTGCTGGAGTGTGTAGTGAGAGACAATGAGAAACTGCTGGAGTGTGTAGTGAGAGACAATGAGAAACAGCTGGAGTGTGTAGTGAGAGACAATGAGAAACTGCTGGAGTGTGTAGTGAGAGACAATGAGAAACTGCTGGAGTGTGTAGTGAGAGACAATGAGAAACTGCTGGAGTGTGTAGTGAGAGACAATAAGAAACTCTGCTGGAGTGTGTAGTGAGAGACAATAAGAAACTCTGCTGGAGTGTGTAGTGAGAGACAATAAGAAACTCTGCTGGAGTGTGTAGTGAGAGACAATAAGAAACTGCTGGAGTGTGTAGTGAGAGACAATAAGAAACTCTGCTGGAGTGTGTAGTGAGAGACAATAAGAAACTGCTGGAGTGTGTAGTGAGAGACAATAAGAAACTCTGCTGGAGTGTGTAGTGAGAGACAATGAGAAACTGCTGGAGTGTGTAGTGAGAGACAATAAGAAACTGCTGGAGTGTGTAGTGAGAGACAATGAGAAACTGCTGGAGTGTGTAGTGAGAGACAATGAGAAACTGCTGGAGTGTGTCGTGAGAGACAATAAGAAACTGCTGGAGTGTGTAGTGAGAGACAATGAGAAACTGCTGGAGTGTGTAGTGAGAGACAATGAGAAACTGCTGGAGTGTGTAGTGAGAGACAATGAGAAACTGCTGGAGTGTGTAGTGAGAGACAATAAGAAACTGCTGGAGTGTGTAGTGAGAGACAATGAGAAACTGCTGGAGTGTGTAGTGAGAGACAATGAGAAACTGCTGGAGTGTGTCGTGAGAGACAATAAGAAACTGCTGGAGTGTGTAGTGAGAGACAATGAGAAACTGCTGGAGTGTGTAGTGAGAGACAATGAGAAACTGCTGGAGTGTGTAGTGAGAGACAATGAGAAACTGCTGGAGTGTCGTGAGAGACAATAAGAAACTGCTGGAGTGTGTAGTGAGAGACAATGAGAAACTGCTGGAGTGTGTAGTGAGAGACAATGAGAAACTGCTGGAGTGTGTAGTGAGAGACAATGAGAAACTGCTGGAGTGTGTAGTGAGAGACAATGAGAAACTGCTGGAGTGTGTAGTGAGAGACAATGAGAAACTGCTGGAGTGTGTAGTGAGAGACAATGAGAAACTGCTGGAGTGTGTAGTGAGAGACAATAAGAAACTCTGCTGGAGTGTGTAGTGAGAGACAATAAGAAACTCTGCTGGAGTGTGTAGTGAGAGACAATAAGAAACTCTGCTGGAGTGTGTAGTGAGAGACAATGAGAAACTCTGCTGGAGTGTGTAGTGAGAGACAATGAGAAACTGCTGGAGTGTGTCGTGAGAGACAATGAGAAACTGCTGGAGTGTGTCGTGAGAGACAATGAGAAACTGCTGGAGTGTGTAGTGAGAGACAATGAGAAACTGCTGGAGTGTGTAGTGAGAGACAATGAGAAACTGCTGGAGTGTGTAGTGAGAGACAATGAGAAACTGCTGGAGTGTGTAGTGAGAGACAATAAGAAACTCTGCTGGAGTGTGTAGTGAGAGACAATGAGAAACTCTGCTGGAGTGTGTAGTGAGAGACAATGAGAAACTGCTGGAGTGTGTAGTGAGAGACAATAAGAAACTCTGCTGGAGTGTGTAGTGAGAGACAATAAGAAACTGCTGGAGTGTGTAGTGAGAGACAATGAGAAACTCTGCTGGAGTGTGTAGTGAGAGACAATGAGAAACTGCTGGAGTGTGTCGTGAGAGACAATAAGAAACTGCTGGAGTGTGTAGTGAGAGACAATGAGAAACTGCTGGAGTGTGTAGTGAGAGACAATAAGAAACTCTGCTGGAGTGTGTAGTGAGAGACAATGAGAAACTCTGCTGGAGTGTGTAGTGAGAGACAATAAGAAACTGCTGGAGTGTGTCGTGAGAGACAATAAGAAACTGCTGGAGTGTGTAGTGAGAGACAATGAGAAACAGCTGGAGTGTGTAGTGAGAGACAATAAGAAACTCTGCTGGAGTGTGTAGTGAGAGACAATGAGAAACTGCTGGAGTGTGTAGTGAGAGACAATAAGAAACTCTGCTGGAGTGTGTCGTGAGAGACGATGAGAAACTCTGCTGGAGTGTGTAGTGAGAGACAATGAGAAACTCTGCTGGAGTGTGTAGTGAGAGACAATGAGAAACTCTGCTGGAGTGTGTAGTGAGAGACGATGAGAAACTCTGCTGGAGTGTGTAGTGAGAGACAATGAGAAACTCTGCTGGAGTGTGTAGTGAGAGACAATGAGAAACTCTGCTGGAGTGTGTAGTGAGAGACGATGAGAAACTCTGCTGGAGTGTGTAGTGAGAGACAATAAGAAACTCTGCTGGAGTGTGTAGTGAGAGACGATGAGAAACTCTGCTGGAGTGTGTAGTGAGAGACAATGAGAAACTCTGCTGGAGTGTGTAGTGAGAGACAATGAGAAACTCTGCTGGAGTGTGTAGTGAGAGACAATGAGAAACTCTGCTGGAGTGTGTAGTGAGAGACGATGAGAAACTCTGCTGGAGTGTGTAGTGAGAGACAATAAGAAACTGCTGGAGTGTGTAGTGAGAGACAATGAGAAACTGCTGGAGTGTGTAGTGAGAGACAATGAGAAACTGCTGGAGTGTGTAGTGAGAGACAATGAGAAACTGCTGGAGTGTGTAGTGAGAGACAATGAGAAACTGCTGGAGTGTGTAGTGAGAGACAATGAGAAACTGCTGGAGTGTGTCGTGAGAGACAATAAGAAACTCTGCTGGAGTGTGTCGTGAGAGACAATGAGAAACTGCTGGAGTGTGTAGTGAGAGACAATGAGAAACTGCTGGAGTGTGTAGTGAGAGACAATGAGAAACTGCTGGAGTGTGTAGTGAGAGACAATGAGAAACTGCTGGAGTGTGTAGTGAGAGACAATGAGAAACTGCTGGAGTGTGTAGTGAGAGACAATAAGAAACTGCTGGAGTGTGTAGTGAGAGACAATGAGAAACTGCTGGAGTGTGTCGTGAGAGACAATAAGAAACTCTGCTGGAGTGTGTAGTGAGAGACAATGAGAAACTGCTGGAGTGTGTAGTGAGAGACAATGAGAAACTGCTGGAGTGTGTAGTGAGAGACAATAAGAAACTCTGCTGGAGTGTGTAGTGAGAGACAATAAGAAACTCTGCTGGAGTGTGTAGTGAGAGACGATGAGAAACTCTGCTGGAGTGTGTCGTGAGAGACAATAAGAAACTGCTGGAGTGTGTAGTGAGAGACAATGAGAAACTCTGCTGGAGTGTGTCGTGAGAGACAATGAGAAACTGCTGGAGTGTGTAGTGAGAGACAATAAGAAACTGCTGGAGTGTGTAGTGAGAGACAATGAGAAACTCTGCTGGAGTGTGTAGTGAGAGACGATGAGAAACTCTGCTGGAGTGTGTCGTGAGAGACAATAAGAAACTGCTGGAGTGTGTAGTGAGAGACAATGAGAAACTCTGCTGGAGTGTGTCGTGAGAGACAATGAGAAACTGCTGGAGTGTGTAGTGAGAGACAATAAGAAACTGCTGGAGTGTGTAGTGAGAGACAATGAGAAACTGCTGGAGTGTGTAGTGAGAGACAATGAGAAACTGCTGGAGTGTGTAGTGAGAGACAATGAGAAACTGCTGGAGTGTGTAGTGAGAGACAATGAGAAACTGCTGGAGTGTGTAGTGAGAGACAATGAGAAACTGCTGGAGTGTGTAGTGAGAGACAATGAGAAACAGCTGGAGTGTGTAGTGAGAGACAATGAGAAACTCTGCTGGAGTGTGTAGTGAGAGACAATGAGAAACTCTGCTGGAGTGTGTCGTGAGAGACAATGAGAAACAGCTGGAGTGTGTAGTGAGAGACAATGAGAAACTGCTGGAGTGTGTAGTGAGAGACAATGAGAAACTGCTGGAGTGTGTAGTGAGAGACAATGAGAAACAGCTGGAGTGTGTAGTGAGAGACAATGAGAAACTGCTGGAGTGTGTAGTGAGAGACAATGAGAAACTCTGCTGGAGTGTGTAGTGAGAGACAATGAGAAACTGCTGGAGTGTGTAGTGAGAGACAATGAGAAACTGCTGGAGTGTGTAGTGAGAGACAATGAGAAACTGCTGGAGTGTGTAGTGAGAGACAATGAGAAACAGCTGGAGTGTGTAGTGAGAGACAATGAGAAACTCTGCTGGAGTGTGTAGTGAGAGACAATGAGAAACAGCTGGAGTGTGTAGTGAGAGACAATGAGAAACTGCTGGAGTGTGTAGTGAGAGACAATGAGAAACTGCTGGAGTGTGTAGTGAGAGACAATGAGAAACTGCTGGAGTGTGTAGTGAGAGACAATGAGAAACTGCTGGAGTGTGTAGTGAGAGACAATGAGAAACTGCTGGAGTGTGTCGTGAGAGACAATGAGAAACTCTGCTGGAGTGTGTAGTGAGAGACAATAAGAAACTGCTGGAGTGTGTAGTGAGAGACAATGAGAAACTCTGCTGGAGTGTGTAGTGAGAGACAATGAGAAACTCTGCTGGAGTGTGTAGTGAGAGACAATGAGAAACTGCTGGAGTGTGTAGTGAGAGACAATGAGAAACTGCTGGAGTGTGTAGTGAGAGACAATGAGAAACTGCTGGAGTGTGTAGTGAGAGACAATGAGAAACTGCTGGAGTGTGTAGTGAGAGACAATGAGAAACTGCTGGAGTGTGTAGTGAGAGACAATAAGAAACTGCTGGAGTGTGTAGTGAGAGACAATGAGAAACTGCTGGAGTGTGTAGTGAGAGACAATAAGAAACTGCTGGAGTGTGTAGTGAGAGACAATAAGAAACTGCTGGAGTGTGTAGTGAGAGACAATGAGAAACTGCTGGAGTGTGTAGTGAGAGACAATAAGAAACTGCTGGAGTGTGTAGTGAGAGACAATAAGAAACTGCTGGAGTGTGTAGTGAGAGACAATGAGAAATAAACCACAAATCCAAAGAAACACAGATGTAGAATAAAAATAAAAAAAACATTTCAAATGAACTAGAAGGCTGTCAAATTGAACAGGTTTGGATTAGAGCTCCATGAAAAGTAAAAAACCAGTGTGTGTGTGAACGCCGTTGAAATAGCGTAGAAGTGTGTTCTCGTAGACGGTCTGATTGGACCTTGAGTCAAAGAGTGAGGTTAAAGTGATTCATCTTTCGTTACAAGGATTTTTAATCAAGGCTCTGCTTCCCAGCTGCCAGATGTACGGGGGTCCTCTGACTTCCAGCAGGTCATTGAGTTTATTATCTATTTCCATGTGTACTTAAACGTAAAAATGGCTTTCATTATCACTGTGCCTTCTCTCTCTGAATGATTTCAAAGGTCTGTCGATTAAATAGAGCTGAACGAGTTGGCATTTGTATTTGATTCCCACTTAAACATTCACACAGAGTTTGCTCACTCGTGTTTATCCACTTTGCCCTAGAAACCCTTTGCACACATCTCACTCGTGTAATTGACCTGGGCCCTTTCTCATTTCATCAAATCCCCCTCCTCGACTCCTCGACTCCTCGACCCTCCGGTAGTGACCCGGAAATGAATTTCAGCGCACCATGTTGAAGGACATCTCATTTCTCTAAATGCACTTCGAGGACCGAGGATCGAGGAGGCTCTCTGGAGGAGCTCTAACCGAGGATACACTGATGGGTCCTCCACGGCTCCTTCTTGGATGCATTTCCGGCAACAAAGATGTGACGCACGGCCGGACTTATCTCAGCCAATGACAGCTCTTCATGCTTCCCCTGGATATTATTTTATTAACTGCTTTCGTGTGTGTGTGTGTGTGTGTGTGTGTGTGTGTGTGTGTGTGTGTGTGTGTGTGTGTGTGTGTGTGTGTGTGTGTGTGTGTGTGTGTGTGTGTGTGTGTGTGTGTGTGTGTGTGTGTGTGTGTGTGTGTGTGTGTGTGTGTGTGTGTGTGTGTGTGTGTGTGTGTGTGTGTGTGTGTGTGTGTGTGTGTGTGTGTGTGTGTGTGTGTGTGTGTGTGTGTGTGTGTGTGTGTGTGTGTGTGTGTGTGTGTGTGTGTGTCATGAACTCATCTGTCCATCAGACAGAGGCTGCTGTGCCTCCTGTCATCATTAATGGACGTCTCTTTAAAATGACCGCTCAGAGGAGAGGAGTTCTCATTTCTCTAACCGCCTGCTGCTTCCCCTCCTCTCTCCTCGGTTCCCCTCCTCGGCTCCTCCGCTCGCATCTCCTGTGGGAGGGACTAAGTATCGAGGATAGGAGTCGAGGAGGGGAGTTAGAGAAATGAGAAAGGGCCCTGGTTTCTTTCCCTTTGTTTATGCAGTTGTTGTCAATGTAAGAAAGCGTATTTGTAACTGTGATGCCCCTGTGGGTTCATCAGTAGAGAGGAGGTGGCTGTGGTGATTGCAGTAACTCAGGGCATCTGGGTCTGGTGTCCTGCAGCTATTTAACACCTCTCTGCTCCTCTCTGTTCTCTCTCTGCTTCTCCCTGCAGGCACACCGGTTTTGTTGAGTATATTAGGAGTTTCTTCAGTTGCTTTACATAAATATTAACTTTAAAATAAATATTAACACTTTCCATACTTTGCAGCTGCAGAGAATCCATGTTAAACCATATGTGCTTGTTTGCTGATTGTTCTGCATCTATCTGTGTTTGCACGGGGTGTGTGGAGGTGACTCGGTTCTAAGAAGCTGTGCTAGTTTTAACGTTGAAATGGTTTTAAAAGAACATTTAGTTCGGCTCAATAGTCAGTCGGCGAGGCTAAGCTGATCCTCAACGCTGAACTTAACACACACACTGACTGCACACAACAAAAAAGCCATAAGGGGGTCTGCTGTCAGATTCACACCATTAAATAACCATTTTGGGAAATTGCTTAGAATATATTCATTCATATCAATCACGCATTTAACATTATATTGTAATCCTTTAATGTCATGCCAGAGTGATGAGCTCTGACCACTAGAGGGCGCTGTCTTCATGATCCCTGATGATTAAAATGTGTGTGTTTTTTTCCAGGTCAGACAACAAGGTGACGGTGCATTTTTTCAACAGAGACGGGGAGAAGATCACAGTGAAGGGCTCACCGGGAGACTCACTGCTCGATCTCGTTCTCAATGAAGACCTCGACTTTGATGGCTTTGGTAGGCACACACACACACACACACACACACACACAGACACACACACACACACACACAGGCACATGCACTCACACACACACACAGGCACACGCACACAGGCACACACACACATACACACACACAGGCACACGCACACAGGCACACACACATACACACACACACACACACACACTCACACACAGACACACAGACACACACAGGCTCACACACACACGCGCACACACACACACACACACAGACACACTCACACACAGACACACACACTCACACAGACACACACACACACACAGACACACTCACACACACACACACACACACACACACACACACACAGACGTGACAATAAAGCTTAACGATGTCTTGGACTGCATCAGACACTGCAACGTTAGTAGATAAACAAAATAATCTATTATTCGTGGAGAACGATAGTTTCAGCCTTTCTGAAACGGAACATTTTTCCATATTTCCTGACATTTAATAAACTAAAAGATGAATCTGGAAGATGATCTGTAGATTGATGATGAAAATGTTGTTGAATTGCATTTCAGGCGCGTGTGAAGGAACGCTGGCCTGCTCCACGTGCCATCTGATCTTTGAGGAGGAAACCTACAAGAGTCTGGGTCCCATCGCAGACGAGGAGATGGACATGTTAGATTTAGCCTACGGCCTGTCTGACACGTAAGAAAACACACACACACACACAGCCCTTTCTACTGAGAGCCAAACCAGTTTATCCAGTAATGAGATCATATTCACCGCAGCTGCTTTATGTATTTTAGAGATTAACATTTGTCACAATACAATAGAACAAATACTTTAGGTGTGGTTTTAGTCATTATTTTAAGTTTAGTTGAGGATAAACCCTTACATTTTAGTCAACTAATGACCCTTAAGAGGCTGTGGCTCAACTAATCAGCCTTGGACTGCCAGCTTCAACAGTGACGCAGCATCACCTCGTGGTTTCAGAACATACGTTTATAAATAAATGGTAATCGGAAGCTTTATTCAACATTTTAACAATTGATTAAATGAGAAATGAAGGTGCACTGAGTCTATTCACAGCTTGTTTACACCGCCTAGTGTTGCACGGTGTACCGATACTTGAAAGGTACGGCTCGAAGTCCCGCCCCTCTCAAGCACGCTCTAAGTCCCGCCCCTCTCGTGCACGCTATAAGTCCCTCCCCTTTCTCGTGCACGCTCTAAGTCCCTCCCATTTCTTGTGCACGCTCTAAGTCCCTCCCCTTTCTCGTGCACGCTCTAAGTCCCTCCCCTTTCTCGTGCACGCTCTAAGTCCCTCCCCTTTCTCGTGCACGCTCTAAGTCCCTCCCCTTTCTTGTGCACGCTATAAGTCCCTCCCCTTTCTCGTGCACGATTTAAGTCCCTCCCCTTACTCGTGCACGCTCTAAGTCCCTCCCCTTTCCCGTGCACGCTCTAAATCCCTCCCCTTTCCCGTGCACGCTCTAAATCCCTCCCCTTTCCCGTGCACGCTATAAGTCCCTCCCCTTTCTTGTGCACGCTATAAGTCCCTCCCCTTTCTCGTGCACGCTCTAAGTCCCCCCCCTTTCTCGTGCACGCTCTAAGTCCCCCCCTTTCTCGTGCACGCTCTAAGTCCCTCCCCTTTCTCGTGCACGCTCTAAGTCCCTCCCCTTTCTCTTGCACGCTCTAAGTCCCTCCCCTTTCTCGTGCACGCTCTAAGTCCCTCCCCTTTCTCGTACACGCTCTAAGTCCCTCCCCTCTCTCGTGCACGCTCTAGGTCCCTCCCCTCTCTCGTGGGGAGAGGGGGGGGAGTCCCTCCCCTCTCGAGCACGCTCTAAGTCCCTCCCCTCTCGAGCACGCTCTTAGTGCCTCCCCTCTCGAGGACGCTCTTAGTGCCTCCCCTCTCGAGCACGCTCTTAGTGCCTCCCCTCTCAAGCACGCTCGAAGTCCCTCCCCTCTCGAGCACGCTCTAAGTCCCTCCCCTCTCGAGCACGCTCTAAGTCCCTCCCCTCTCGAGCACGCTCTTAGTGCCTCCCCTCTCGAGCACGCTCTTAGTGCCTCCCCTCTCGAGCACGCTCTTAGTGCCTCCCCTCTCAAGCACGCTCGAAGTCCCTCTGCGCCTCGGCTTGTTGACAAAAAAGACGCCAGAAGCGAACTTTGGAAGTATTTGAGCGATATCTCTGACAGTGAGGGCAAGCCTACGGACACCACGAAAGAAATGTATTACTTTTATTTAATACGAATTCTTGTCATTTATTTTATTTACTGTTCTCATTGTTTAAAAGTTTGTGTTATGGTTTCCCTTTTTTTAAGAAAAGTATCGGAAAAAAAATCGCAATTCTTGACTTGGTATCGAAACCAAAATGTTGGTATCGTGACAACACTACTGTGAACACACATTGTTTAGTATCGCAGTGGTAACATCTTGCACTGATAATAGGCAGAGGTACTTTAGTATTATATACAAAGTAAAATATATTTTTCCACCACCAATAATAGGTTATACTTCCATCCTTTAATGAGAATCAGGCCAGCAGTGTTTCCATAATCGTGCTAACAAGAACGTAACCCAATGCTTGTTTCTTAAAATAAGTCTACATTTTAAATGAGCAGTATTTTGTCTCACTGTACAGCATTTCATTAAGCTCATCTTATTCTCTTTTCTGCGCACAGGTCTCGTCTGGGTTGCCAGGTCTGTCTGACGAAGCAGATGGAGGGCATGGTGGCGCGAGTCCCAGAGAGCGTAGCCGACATCCGACAGAGTCAGGACGGATCCTAACGGCAACCTCCTTTTTTAGACAACGATATTATACTACACAGCAAACGTATGATATCTGTCTGTAACTCTCAGTTTGCACCAAACCCCCGCCTTTTTGTTTCGGATATACGTCAGGGCATTTCATGTTAATATGACTGTGTTTACATGGTGTACATAAGGTCATATAAACAACATCATGTGACTGAAATGTCTGCGGACATCACTCAAAAGTCCTCGTAGATCGTCCTCATATCTTATGTTAATCTAGATACATACATTGTTGGTCTGATTCTTTCTGTAACGATATAATTACATTATATGATTGTACATAGCTAGATCACACATGTATCGAGTGAACAATAATGTAATAAAAAGAAACATCTTATTAACTGTGTGTGTCGGTCATTACGTGTTTTATTGTGTTGGAAATTAGATTTAAATCACTGCTGGCCTTTAATGATAACGGGAAGGAATAATAGAAAGGTTTTAATGATGTTTGTGGAGGTTTGTGATGAGCGAAGTTCCTGGAGGTAGGAAGGAGCATTCCTGTGGATGCACTGATGGGTGAGTACAGCTACAGGAAATTACTTTGTCAAAAACTGCAACTGTAACTCAGTTATAGCCAGGGGAGGACAGATTAAACATCTTTGGATAAGGGTCCTCCCCCTCATATAAAAATGAGTTTTTTTTTAGAAAGAACAGTTTTCACATCAAGGGCCTCTGTGTGCGTCGTGACGAATGAAGACGTGCCCAGCCGAGCGTAGCTCTGCGGGAACTTGAGACCCTGGCGCACCGTGCTGAGTAGTCGGGACTGGAGCGAAAGCCTCCGTTAGCCTGAGGGTGGTAAGCGGTAGTCCTGTGCAGCTTAACCCCCA
Organism: Pogonophryne albipinna; assembly: GCA_028583405.1. NCBI lineage: Eukaryota > Metazoa > Chordata > Actinopteri > Perciformes > Artedidraconidae > Pogonophryne > Pogonophryne albipinna. The sequence goes on from JAPTMU010000186.1 coordinate 124,188, forward strand.
AACCGCCTGCCACAGCGTTCCAGAGCTCGGACGTGAACTGAGAGCCCCTGTCAGAGGAAATGTCTGGCTGGGTGCCAAAACGACACACCCACGTTGCAATGAAGGCCCGGGCAACGTCTGCGGCTGATGTCGAAACGAGCGGAACCGCCTCCGGCCAACGGGTCGTTCTGTCCACCATGGTGAGGAGGTAGGAAAACCCCTGAGAGGAAGGCAACGGACCAACCAGGTCAATGTTGACGTGATCAAACCTCCTCTCAGGCACCAGGAAACGCTCCAACGGGGCCTTCGTGTGGCGGTGCACCTTAGCGCGTTGACAAGCCACGCACTCCCTGGCCCAAGTCCTCACGTCCCTTTTCAGTCCTTGCCAAACGAACTTCGCTGCCACCAAACGTACCGAAGGTTTAACGCCGGGGTGTGACAGGCCGTGCACAGCCTCGAACACAGGACGCCTCCAGCTGGCAGTGACGACAGGCCACGCCAGGCCCGTAGAGACGTCACACAGGAGAGTAATGCCCGCGTCGCCGAACACCACGTCCTCCAAGCGCAGCCCCGCGCTCTCCACCTTCAGAGCCTGGACGCCGGGATCTGTGACCTGGTCCGCCGCCATGCGAGTATAGTCCAGGCCCAACTGGACGGCACCGATGACGACCCTGGAGAGGCAATCAGCAACCAGGTTCGACTTGCCAGCCACGTGCTTAATGTCCGTAGTGAACTCCGATATGTAGGACAGCTGCCGCTGCTGACGTGCCGACCAAGGCTCCGCCACTTTTGACATGGCGAAGGTGAGCGGCTTGTGGTCGACAAACGCCGTAAATTCACAGCCTTCCAGCATGAAACGGAAGTGCCGCACGGCCAAATAAAGTCAGAGGAGCTCCCGGTCAAAGGCGCTGTATTTGCGTTCTCTAGGCGTCAGCTGGCGGCTGAAAAAGGCGAGCGGCTGCCAAGCGCCCTCCACCCACTGCTCGTGCACTGCGCCGACGGCGTAGTCCGACGCGTCCGTGGTGATGGAGATGGGAGCCGTAGATGATGGGTGTGCCAGCAAAGCCGCCTGAGCCAACGCGGTCTTGACCTCAGCAAAAGCGCCGTCCGCCTCTGCTGTCCAGTCGATCTCCTGGACGGGGGTCTTGCCTTTCAACGCTTCATACAGCGGCCGCATGATGTGTGCGGCCCGGGCGATGAAACGGTGGTAGAAAGTCACCATCCCCAGAAACTCACGGAGCGACCGGGCTGTGAGCGGGCGAGGAAAAGCCGCAACAGCCTCCACCTTCGCTGGCAGAGGTGTCGCACCGCCCTTGGTGAAGCGGTGCCCCAGGAAATCGATGTCCGAACTGGCACTTTGCAGGATTGATGATTAATCCGTGTTCGTTGAGCCGTGTGAAAAGGGCTCGGAGGTGAGACAGGTGCTCCTGCACTGAAGCGCTGGCGACGAGTATGTCGTCGAGGTAGACAAACACAAACGGCAGGTCCCGCAGCACCGAATCCATCAGGCGCTGGAACGTCTGAGCGGCATTCTTGAGTCCAAAAGGCATCCGCAGGAACTCAAAAAGTCCAAAAGGCGTTATCACTGCTGTCTTGGGAATGTCCAGGGGGTGCATGGGTACCTGGTGGTATCCACGCACCAGGTCCACCTTGGAAAACACCCCCGTACCGGCCAGATGCGCCGAAAAGTCCTGAATGTGCGGCACCGGATAGCGGTCAGGCGTAGTGGTGTCGTTGAGTCGGCGGTAATCCCCGCACGGGCGGAACCCGCCGTTCGGTTTGGGAACGACGTGCAGGGGGGAAGCCCAAGGACTGTCGGAGCGGCGGACAATGCCCAGGCGCTCCATGGTTGCGAACTCCGCCCTCGCTACAGCCAGCTTAGAAGGGTTCAACCGCCGGGCCCTGGTGTAGACAGGAGGCCCCCCGGTAGTGACGTGGTGTTCCACGCCATGCTTAGTGGTAAGCGCAGAGAAGGTGGGTAGCGACAGGTCTGGAAACTCGGCCAACAGTCTGAGAAACGTGTCTGCCCCTGACAGCGAGCCTGACAGCCCGTCGTACGCTGCGCTGCCAAGTGTGCACACGAGGGAAGAAAACGTTAAGGCATCAACCAAATGCCTATTCTTAACGTCCACTAAGAGTCCATGAGCACACAAAAAATCTGCTCCGAGGAGGGGAAAAGAAATGTCCGCTGTCACGAAATCCCAGCTGAAACGCTGTCCTCCGATGCACAGACACATAGGCCTCACGCCGTACGTGCGAATGGGACCGCCGTTAGCCGTCGTCAATCGCGGTCCGTGCCCCCCACGGGCGACGTCTTCACTCGACGCTGGAACTACGCTCCATTGAGCGCCCGTGTCACACAGAAACAGGCTCCCCGAAATGCTCTCGCTGACGAAGAGGAGCCTGCACGTGCCCCCGACGCTCAGAGCCACTACTGAGCGCCGGCCCCTCCGTTTCCCGGGTGTTTGTAGCTGCACGGAGCAATGCATCTCTTAGCCCTTGCCCCGAAACGTGCGTGGTAAACGCACTCGCCGGCTCGCCACAGCCATGTCCGGCCTCCGCCACGCTTTCTTGACTGCAGGTGGGCCGCTGAGCATCGCGGCTAACGTCTCTGCACCGGGCTGTTGTGAAGCCAGGAAAAAACTATTTGCTTCCTCATCCAAAGCACGGGGCTCCGTGACAGGCGTGTTGGCCAGCGCCGTCTGTACCCGGGGAGGCAAGTGACGCAGGAAAATCTCCGTGAATAAAATCCGGGGATCTTCCCCCCCTAGCAGATTTAGCATTTTCTCCATTAGCTGGGATGGCTTGCTGTCTCCTAGGCCTTGAATGTCAAGTATCTGGCGGGCCCTCTCCTTAGCAGATAAGCTAAATGTCTTAAGGAGAAGGGCCTTAATCGCCTCATATTTGCCATGATGTGGGGGGGCTGCGATGAATCCCACCAACCTGGACGACGCAGAGCTGCCCAGCTACCTGAAATACTACCACATGGTAGTATTTCAGGTCTACCACATGGTAGTATTTCAGGTCCCCGTCACGGACCTGTCGGCAGGCGAAGTGCGCCTCCCCATGTGCGAACCATGCCTCCGCGGCGTGCTCCCAGAATTCCGGCAGCTTTACGAACACATCGCGTTCAGCCATGCTCGTTAATTTCCCGGAAACTTTCTCGGAAAAGTCAAGGTCACCAGTGTAGTGCCAGGAAAAGGGAGTCGGAGGCGGTGTATTAAGAACAGAGTTCCAATCTTTATTAGCCATTAATAACAGAGAGGTTATCACATGAACTGCTCTGCTTGACGAGCTAGCAGGAATGGAAGCTAACGCTACAGGTGTTCCCACTAAAGGGTCCGTGTGGCAACACAATACGAGAGGTGAATTATGTCCAATAACGTGTCACCACAACGAAAAGAAAAAGGTGGGGCCGAGAAGGCAAGAGAAATAAAGGTGAAGTTACTCGCAGGTGAAGCATATAAATGTCGCAAATTGACAGACCTTTTTGGCAGCAGCGCTGCTCCAAGCACTATCAGCAGCAGCTTAGAACAAGTGCAAGATGATGAAGAGAATGATGAGGGCGCGAGTTCAGATATACAGCCAGCCGTGGCGTTTTCTCCTGGAGGCCAAGGGAAGCCAGGCTTCCCCTGTTTTTTTGGATTGTAGTTATAATTTGAATAAATAAATAAAAACACTTTGTTTAGTTTCAGTAATTACTCTGTGCTGTGTGTTGCTGCCGGCCCATCTCTCCCCATTCTCATTTACCTCATTCACACCAACGCAACTCCAGTTCAAGCTCCGTGCTAGAGCTTTTCAGGTTCAGAACTGGTTCTTCGGTTTAGCTCCGGCTCTTTTCACACCGCCCAGAGTCCGACTGGTGCTGCGTCATCGTTTGCATCATGACGTAACCGTTTGCGTGCTTCATAAAGCCAAACCGTGCGGAAACCCCTCACAGCTGACACCGACAACAACAACAATGGCCGATTGTGCTCCAGCTTCCTCTGTGCCTCTTCAGAAGAACAGATTCCCAGCAGGTAGCTGGTCTCTTCAGTGGACCACTGCTGCTTGTTAAGTTTCTCCATCGTTGTGTACAAGCTGTACTATACTGCAAATGCAACTAAATATGAATGTAATGGATGTTTGTTGATGTGCAAAAAGGTCACAGGTTTTCTCTATATTTCAGAATCTTGTCCCAATCATTGTTTTTTAGCAGAAAGCATCGGTTTGCATTCATTTATTTGATAAATTAGGGTTTATTCGTTTCCTTTTGAGAAGCAGGAAGTCACAGTTTGATGCATCAGGACCAAAACTTTTTCACACAGTCAGAACAAAGGCATTTTTCCAATAATTGCCGGGTGTAACACGTAAGGACAAACTGATGATTATATCATTATCTTTGAAATGTTTGTGACTCATTCACACTGTGTTACCTGAGGATGCGGAGCCACACCTGTCGTCCTAACTCACTCTCGCTCCACCCAAAGGTGTTGGTTGCATCCCAAAACTGCATGCATTTCATGTTACAGGTGCAAAACTGACTTAGCCATAACAAAAACAGTAGTTCATACACCTTACATGTCTTTATTTATCTTTATTATGCATTAACATTTCCAGAAAACAAGAAGATAGGACTGTCACATTTCAGCCCTAAACATAATAGCTTTTTCTTTGCACAGCGACAGGTGGAGATTCACATGACATGTTGAGGACTGGGTGTCTCCTGCCTGCAAGAGAAAAACAGACAATTGTTTAATACTTTTGACAGAGAGAACATGGTTTATCTGCTCATCTAGGCATGCATATTTAAAGGGTGTTATTTATCAGGACTGTTTGGATTGATCAGATTTGACAGTGTGATACAACATTTGAGACTACATTTATTCAGCTCTGCCAATAACCATGACATGTCTGATGAACAAAACCATAGTATTTCATTTTGTATGATTGTATCTCACCTGAATTCTACTTGCATCCTCCACGGCCATGACCGTGCCCACGGCCACGCCCGCGACCGTGTCCACGGCCAGGCCCCTGTTTCTGACCATGTTTGTGCTTTCGACGGCCTCCGTGCCCATCATCACTGCTGCTGCCGCTGCTGCATTCGCTGTCACTTCCACTTCCACTGCCGCTTCCACTGCCACAACCTTGTTCTCCGCGTTTTATACGTTCTTGCTTACGTTCTTGCTTACGTTCAGCACGACGACGTCTGCGGCGTTCCTTCTTCTCATCATCATCCTTATCACGGCATCCCTGGCGATCCTTGTCGTCATCATCCTTATCACGGCATCCCCGGCGATCCTTGTCGTCATCATCCTTATCACGGCATCCCCGGCGATCCTTGTCGTCATCATCCTTATCACGGCATCCCCGGCGATCCTTCTCGTCATCATCCTTATCACGGCATCCCCGGCGATCCTTGTCGTCATCATCCTTATCACGGCATCCCTGGCGATCTTTGTCGTCATCATCCTTATCACGTCTGTGGCGTTGCTTCTCGTCATCATCCTTATCACGGCATCCCTGGCGATCTTTGTCATCCTTCTTGTCCTTCTGTTTATCGCGACCATGATCCTTGTCTCCACCCGCTACGAGGGCACCGTCCAGGTCGAAGTTGTAGCCTGACGGGTGTTCATCTGTTCAACAATCAGAATAAAACAAAGAATCAAATCAAATCAAGTTTTATTTATAAAGCACATTTATAAACGATTTTTGGTGGAGCCAAAGTGCTGTACATAAAATAAAAATAGCCTACAGTAGAGACACTTTACAGCAAATACAACAGCACAGATTGTTCAGAATATCAGTATGAGAAATACGACACCCTCTGTCCTCAGACCCTCTGTCCTTAGACCCTCTATCCTCAGACCCTCTGTCCTTAGACCCTCTATCCTTAGACCCTCTGTCCTTAGACCCTCTATCCTTAGACCCTCTGTCCTTAGACCCTCTATCCTCAGACCCTCTGTCCTTAGACCCTCTGTCCTTAGACCCTCTATCCTTAGACCCTCTGTCCTTAGACCCTCACATCGTACAAGGAAAAACTTCCAGAGAAAACCCACAGTTTAAAGGGAACATGGGAGAAACCTCAGGGAGAGCAACAGAGGAGGGATCCCTCTCCCAGGACGGACAGACCTGCAATAGATGCCGTGTGTAAATCCAAGAGATAATATATTTTACAGCTTATAGACCGAATGTTAGGAAATGCATGTGTCTGTAATAAGAAGATGAATCCACGAGGATGTCAGCTACAATCCTGAGGAAGCCATCAGGGAAGCAGCATGACAAAGAAATGCATTTCAAACACTGAGCTACAACCCCTAGACAAAGGACTCTATATAATTGTATTTTGTTTAGGGTAACATTTCATTACATTCAACATTTCATGACACCAAGAAATGAATTGGCAACAAAATGTTACTTAAATGAGATAGTACCAATTCATACTTCATCCCCACTCATTTTCAAAACAAACAAACACCCAAGACAAAGGACTCAACAAGATTTAACAAGAAACTTTGACTTTTGTCAATCTTACCTTGGTTGGTACATGAGAACATTTTCTGTCGTTGATGTCTCTCTTTGTGGCAGAAAGTTTCTGTGACACAGAATAAAAGAAAAACAAAGGGAAGTGCATTTAGCTTAAACCAGTTCGACTGGAAATTAAAAGGTGTGGAAAAACACACTGCATTCTGAAAAAAAGGTATGACTTATCTTATCAGAATTTTAAAGGTGTCTGGGAACGGCAGTAACAATTAAGATGTTTCCTACCTCTCACACATCACACAGGATGGCACTGGCACTGATGGAAAGCACTCCCCGGAAGGCTTTACTACCCATCATGCTCTGGGGCAGGCCCAGGTCTCCAAGGAACTGATTGAGCTGAAGAGAGAAGTCTTCAGCTTTAAGGAAGCCATTGAGAGGAAGATGTGCCAGAATGACACTACCATGACAGCTACTAAACTGTAATGGAAACGCAGCATAAAGTGAGCCTGGCCTACCTATAACTTACTAAGCCGTGCGAGCCCCTGGGGTGGAAAAGCGGGATTACTGTATTGTTGAAGGTCCTATAACAGCATTTCTGTTTTGATGCTATTCCATTTTCATCTTTAGGCATAAGCATCAATCTCGGCCAATTGTCTCTGGGTAAAGTGATCCGTGCCTTAGGGATAAAAGCAAGAGCTCACCCGTCTCCTTAAAGGTATGCTTTGAGCCTGGCCTAACAAGGCCTAACAAGGCCTAACCATACCAGTGGCATTTTCTCCCGGAGGCCAAGGGAAGCCAGACTTCCCCTGTTTTTTCGGATTGTAGTTATAATTTTAATAATGAAATAAAAACAGTTCGTTTAGTTTCGGAAATTCTTCTTTGCTGTGTGTTGCTGCCGGCCCAATACTTTTACCCGTACTTTTCCAGTTTAGTTCCGATAGTGCCTGGAATTTTGCATTCACACCAAAAAGAGAACTTAGTTCAGAGAACTTTTACCCCCATTTTTTGTGCCTGCTAGAGAGGTGGTACTACCCTGGGGAGAAAAAAGTACCAATTTCGATTGGCTGGGCGAATTTCAAACCACGCCCCGTAAAACTCTGAAAAGTTTTGTGAAGCCGCCATTGTATTTGCTGGCATTAGCATTCTTAGCATTAGCCCCGTGCACCAACGGAGAGAGAATAACTTATGGCAACACAAAAAAAACATGGGAGCGGTGGAGATGAGGAGGTGTCGGCGTGTCGGCGCTTCAGTAGAAGCTGCTGGGAGTCCCAGCAGCTTCTACTGAAGCCAGTCCCCAACTCCGGGGACTTCCGGCCGGGGACTTCGGGTGGCAGTATACGCCGTGAAGTGGTTTGCGGCCTGCCAGTAAACCCAAAGCAGAAGAAGAAGAAGTGACGTCAGCAGCTTCATTTGCGTAATCTTCCCTCAGGGAACTTATTCCGGTGTGAACGCGATCTCTACTTAGTTCCATGGGGGTACTAAGTGCCGGGCACTAAGTACGGCAAAGTACTTGGTGTGAAAGCGGCTATTGAGTATTTTTACAAAGAGTGAAACAGCGCCCCTCTAGATGTTATGGTAAAACAGTAGATTGCACTCTCTGCTGCGAGAGGAGGCCAGCCGAAATAGGCTTCCCTTGGTGAAAAAAAATGGAGGGATTGACCAATCAGACGAGGCTCACGTGATGCCCCTGCCAACCTGTGATTAGTGAGGGCCATGCCAAGGGAAGCCAGAGGCGGCTGGCTTCCCTTGCCTCACAATCCAATCAAATCGCATCAACTTAGTGTTGCAGTGACGCGTCCTAAAATCCGGAAGTATGCTGCGCTCGGGTTCCCTTGACAAAAAAGCAATGGGATTTCTCCATAGGATTTTGGAAAATAGCTCGAAATAAGGTCTGTGGAAAACGAACCTGTTAGATAAATGCACGTTTTGTCTACCCTACTTTTATAATTTTCGTATCATAAATCCAGAGCCATATAATAGAAGAGTTACGACATCTCCGTTCACTCCAATGGACCACTTTTTTACAGCAATGGCGGATCGTGGAGCCTCTCAAGTTAGCGCCAAGGCTAGCAGAGCTGTAGAGTTGCAGCATAATAGACCGTTCGTGACGGACTTTTAAAGGTAATAAGAAGTTTAAAGATTTATATTGCGGATATTATCAGTACATCTGATTCAAATGAACATGTGTATTAAAGGATGTCAGTGGATTATCCCTAAATTAGTAGATTTAGGGAACGTTTACAGATAACAGATCAAGCTAGGATACCGAATCAAGTTAGCAACACACGTTGAACAGCCTTTTAAGTTTAAACTCCGTTCTCTTAATGTCATTTCGTCCAACGTTGTTGAATTAGAGAAGAGGGGCTTCTAAACGGGATGAAAACACAAGGTAAGTTTAATACTACTGTTTTATATAAGTAAGCATACTAAACATGTATTCTATCACTGTATTATATAAGTAATCTTGTTAGTAACCTACTGTATGGCAGGTGGAGTGGCAGTGATGTTACAGGTGGAGGAGCAAGACTGCAAGACTGCAAACTCACAAGACAGAGAAATCGAAGTTTGTTCTCCAGAGAAGACGTTGATTTCACTTCAATTTTTTCATATTTTCTAAAGATGTGGAAATGGCACAAAAAAAAACTTGAGAGCTGTAACCAAGACAACTGTAACAACATGAGTAGAGAGCCACCAAGGTTTTTCAAGTCCCTCTCTTACTCCATTTTGCCAACCCAAACTTCCAGGTACATGACGGGACACCTTGCTTGTTTTTGTTGTTTGCGCTCCTCTGGCTGGGTGCTGGCAGGTGGAGGGCAGTGATCCCTTCCCTTCTTCCCTCAATCTTTGAGACTAATGTAAGTAGAAGACATGGCACTGTAAATGTTCCAACATTTAAAATATTATACCACTTAAAAATAAGAAATATTACTTTTGTTACTAAGAGTTCATACTTATTATACCTGTGTCACCTTTCACACTATCGCTGTGATCATGAGCTATGGGCTTTGTAGATACAGGTCCCGGGCAGGGGCGGCGCCAAAGCACCCCCTAAGCACCCCCAAGAAATATGTTTTTTTTTTTTTTTTCGAAAATTATTATTATTATTTTTATTAAATTAAATTAGAAAAATTATTGATTACATCAATGCAAATGTGAAACAAACAAATGTTTGACCAAAAACATAAAGCCAACACAGGTGATGTGATTAGGCCAATGGCCAGCACCCATTCGATTTTTGACCTACCCATAGGCTAAATTACTTTGTGACACTTGAGTGACTTCCTGTTAGCTAGAGCGCCAAATGATTTGCTAACAGCAAAGTGAAAAAAAGTATCGTTTTTTAGTCCTTAAACGTCCACGTGTGGACACTCAATCAAAACCACCTGAAAGCGAGAGGGATTCTGCACATAATAGGCCTCGTGAGTACCAGTAGCTTACTTCTGGATCTCTGTGTTTCATTCAAGCTCACTCTGTGTGTGTGTGTGTGTGTGTGTGTGTGGCGGTGGCCCGAGCCATTTTGTGTGTGTGCGCGAGCGAGAGAGAGAAGCTTGCGCACCGGTGGGTATCTACCGGAGATCGTTGTGGTTAGCATCTGGTGCTAGCTAGTAGGGCTGAACGATTAATCGATTTTAAATCGAAATCGCGATTCGAGATGATGCGATTATGAAATCGCAAAGCCTGCGATTTTTTGTAACTTTTTTTTTTTTGTAACTTTTTTTTTTTTTTTTACAATTTTTTTTTTTTCTTCTTGTGTGTCAGACCACCAATCAGAAGTGCTGTGCTCCACATGTACCAGCCATTGTTAATCAATCAGAAGTGGCCCATGATATAAGGTGATAGACAGATTGATCCAATCACCAGGGTTCGTACACCGCTTGAAATCCTTGAAAATGCTTGAAATTTTACGTGGTGTCTTCAAGGTTGGGAAAGTGCTTGAATTTTGGGAATGGTGCTTGAAATTGAGATAAAGTGCTTGGAAATGTAAATGCTTTACTTTTACAATAAATTGCTGTCTGACTGAATAGTTCACTTTTTAGATTAAAAGAAAATAATTGCTTCGCTTCTACATAAAGCAGCTCCGCTCCGGCCTTCCCGCGCTATGCGCGCGACCTGCAAGTGTTTGTGTTACGTGTGACCTGGGCATTCTGATGAGAGTGATAGATGACTGTGTGCCAGGAGGTTGCAGTTTCAACGAGCGTTGGCTAGCAGAAGACAAATACATGCCATGGCTAAGACGAGGGTCAAGGCCACAAGTAGCCTCCTGCAAAGTTTGCAAAAATAACGATGCGAGAGTCTGCGCTGACGAGCCACATGAAAGGTACGCCGTAGAGTATTTTAGATTAGGCTAACGTTGCATGTTACGTTTGTTTAAGCTAACGTTAGCGAGCTGAATAGCGAACTCGATGAGGGATAATAATAATTGCAGGGGATCATTTCAGAGGAGCGTACCTATGTGATGTGCGTTACAGTCACCATCCTGTGGTGTTCAGAGGATGAAGCTCTCACGCATTTCGTGTTATAGTCACGAAATATAATCTATTGATTCGACACAGAGTGATTTTGAAAGCAATGTATTTCTACTGGTAGTATGTTTCGTGCCTAAACCAAATGTGACTTGCTCTATCGAAATCAGTCACATTGACCCGAAGACACATTTTCGTTTGTATTACTGGTCTGGGGGAAACTCGCGAGTGTGTGTGTGTATTTTTGCGTTTGTGTACCGGGGAAACACTCACAAGAAACACCGGCTGCTGTTATGCCTGCTGTGATGTTACATTAGTCCGTTCTCTGCTTGTAATTATGCCGAAGCTTCAAAGTTGTATTTATCATCTGAATTTGCCGAAACAAGTTTAATATTCTGAAAGCCAATACTTTGTTTATTTGAAAACAGATGAAAACAAACTGTCTTTTATATAAAATTGAAGTATTAAACAAGTAAAACTACATTTTGCTTTAATCCCAGGTAATTGTAGAATGAACACAGTCTTCCTTTGAAGATGTATAAGTCAGGTGTCTTGAGGAGTCAACATTACCTACAAATCATTGGACACACTTGTAAATATTATTTTCCACTTGTTACCATTGTGAGTCTATTTTTATGCAGCTCTGCTGATTTTGTGGCTACAATTCAGACTAATACGCTAGAGGTGGAATAAGTACTCAGATATTGTACTTGAGTAAAAGTACAAGTACTCAGATCTTGTAGTGAAATTATAAGTACTCAGATCTTGTACTTCAGTAAAAGTAGAAGTACTCAGATCTTGTACTTGAGTAAAAGTAGAAGTACTCAGATCTTGTACTTGAGTAAAAGTAGAAGTACTCAGATCTTGTACTTGAGTAAAAGTAGAAGTACTCAGATCTGGTACTTGAGTAAAAGTAGAAGTACTCAGATCTTGTAGTAAAAGTAGAAGTACTCAGATCTTGTACTTGAGTAAAAGTAGAAGTACTCAGATCTTGTACTTGAGTAAAAGTAGAAGTACTCAGATCTTGTACTTGAGTAAAAGTAGAAGTACTCAGATATTGTACTTGAGTAAAAGTAGAAGTACTCAGATCTTGTAGTAAAAGTAGAAGTACTCAGATCATGTACTTGAGTAAAAGTAGAAGTACTCAGATCTTGTAGTAAAAGTAGAAGTACTCAAATCTTGTACTTGAGTAAAAGTAGAAGTACTCAGATCTTGTACTTGAGTAAAAGTAGAAGTACCAGAGTGTAGGAATACTCTGTTACAGTAAAAGTCCTGCATTCAAAATGTTCCTCAGGTGAAAGTAGAAAAGTATTCTCATCTAAATATAGTGAAAGACAGTAAAAGTAGTCGTTGTGCAGATTGGTCCATTTCAGAATAATATATATGATATGTTTTATAATGATTGATCATGAAAGTGTTCTCAAAGCTGGTGAAGGTGCAGCTAGTTTGAATGACTTTGTAGACTGCAGGGTAGCTGGTGAAGGTGCAGCTAGTTTGAATGGCTTTGTAGACTGCAGGGTAGCTGGTGAAGGTGCAGCTAGTTTGAATGGCTTTGTAGACTGCAGGGTAGCTGGTGAAGGTGCAGCTAGTTTGAATGGCTTTGTAGACTGCAGGGTAGCTGGTGGATTTACTCCAGGTGGAACTAAAGTCTGATTCAACACTTGATTAGATTTCACATCATTCATCCAGATCTGTAAAGTAACTAAAGGGATTAAATACATGTAGAGGAGGAAAAGTACACCATGTACCTCTGAACTGTAGAGGAGGAAAAGTACACCATGTACCTCTGACTTATGTTCACTGCCAACCTCAACAATAGTAATCAATAATGTATTGAAAAGTTATTTGGCTGATTGTTTTATATTGGCTCAGCCAGGTTATATGGGAGGCCTAGTCTACGTACAGATCACTCATTTTGAAATATTAAACTTAGTTTTCTTTTCTTTAATTGTTCCTCCTCGTGTAGAAGGCTATCACGAAACACACATTTGGTTGTTTATAGCATAAAGAACATCTGATTTAATGTGAGGTAGGGAAATAATCATTTGAGTATGTGTATATAAATATGTAATTTACAACAGCTGTAAGATGCTTGAAAAGCTTGAAAATGCACCTTGAAAATGCTTGAAAAGTGCTTGAATTTGACTTTGGAAAAGGTGTAAGAATCCTGAATCACAAAGTGCTTTTGAAAGTGCCTGCCCTTTCCAAATGGCTTCCAATGGAGCTTTCCTAGATAGTTTGATGAAACCGTCTGATTCAGGTTAGTAATGCTCCATCACATGTTCTACATCTAAAAGGGTGAATCTTTAACTGAAGCTTGACTTTAAAGCAACCCAACGGAAGTTTCATGTAAGTTTAGTTCTTTCATTCGTAGCTCGGGCTGCGGGGGCGCTAGAGACGGGAGCACGTTGATGCGACCTTCCTAGCCGGAGTTATGGCCGCATTTTACATTAAACTTCCGTTGGGTCGCTTAAAAATAAATATCGCAATTCGAATCGCAATATTTGTCAGAAAAATCGCAATTCGATTTTTTCCCAAAATCGTGCAGCCCTACTAGCTAGCCAAGCTAACGGGTATAAGGAGCTTTTTCAACAACAAGGTGGAGGGAGAACTCTCTCCTGTCAGACTGAGAGTCTCAGGTAACCTCAGCTCAGGTGAAGTAAAGGACTCTCAGTGTTTAGATAGTTAACTTTAGTCTAGTTATCTCAGTGGGTCTCAAACGGTTTGTTTTAAAAGGGGAGTGATTTGTAAAATGTCTATGAAGAAATAGAAAATCTGTTTACAGTTCTGTTTCATATGGGTGATGAGAGATGTATATCTCTTAATGTTGCTCTCAAAGTGCACCAGATTGATGCTTTTAACTTCAATATTTAAAAAAAATCTTCCCGGGGAAACATGCCCCCGGACCCCACGAGAGGGGGTGAGGACCCTCCTAGAGGAGGTGAGGTCCACTCCCCACTTGTAAAAATAGCACTTTACCCCTGCTTACACCTATATGCCGTGAGCTGATTATCGAGCCTTCATTGTAACAGTCGCGGGTACAATGTGTGTGCGTGTGGGGAGTGTTGCAGTAGAAAATTCAACTGTAGCGCTGGTGCATTAATGGGAAACCCTTAATGTTTGAGCACCCTCTATGAAACGTCAAGCTACCCCACAGCACCCCCTAGAGAAAATCTCTGGCGCCGCCACTGGTCCCGGGGTATTGCCTCTGCTCTCAGCCTAGTCTTGCCCTTTTTTGTCTTGACAAACTGGTCTGCATCAAAATGTGCCTGCGGAGTGACTTGAGGTTACTTCACACACAGAACAACTCAGTTTTGTTTGCCCACATATTCCATAGTGGTTGAATACACAGTATTAGGAAACACTTTATACTTACTGGACATGTTATACTCATTACATACTGTATATCAAATATGACCAAGAATGTGAGACAACTTTATAGAAATTCATATCACATCTGTTACTGATGCCATTTGTCATACTTTGTTAAACTCACAAATAATAAAGTTCCATAACTTCAGTTGGGAACAGAGACCACACCTTATCTCCCCAAGGCAATTTCCCATCCAATAGGTGTGCTATATAGGTGTGCTATATAGGTGTGCTATATAGGTGTGTATAACCCTTTCTCCTGTCTGTTACTCCCTCTTTCAGCACAAGAACCAGAGGGGGATTCAATGGAGCCTGAAAACCTGCACTGAGACCCTCACCCTGCACCCTGAGTCTCAACTCTGTGTTTTTCAAGCCTTTCCCTGTTTTTTTGTATTAAACAAAACATTAAGCTTTCCCAATGGTGTGGTTTTCGTTTTGTGAAAAAGTGCAAATGCAGTGTTTGTAAATCACATATTTTTTTGCTGTTGGTCGTGAAATTGCTCCTGCTTCCTCCGCTCTGTGTCAGTGGGGAAGCCGTACATTCGTACTCCTTTCTCTGAGCGATTGGAGCATCCCCAGGCAGCACAGCAAACCATGGTGGCGACTAGGAGGCAGCACAGCAAACCATGGTGGCGACTAGGAGGCAGCACAGCAAACCATGGTGGCGACTAGGAGGCAGCACAGCAAACCATGGTGGCGACTAGGAGGCAGCACAGCAAACCATGGTGGAGACTAGGAGGCAGCACAGCAAACCATGGTGGCGACTAGGAGGCAGCACAGCAAACCATGGTGGCGACTAGGAGGCAGCACAGCAAACCATGGTGGCGACTAGGAGGCAGCACAGCAAACCATGGTGGCGACTAGGAGGCAGCACAGCAAACCATGGTGGCGACTAGGAGGCAGCACAGCAAACCATGGTGGCGACTAGGAGGCAGCACAGCAAACCATGACAACACGGAGGAAAAGGCACAGACTAACTGCATGATATGCTATTCAATGTTTATTGAATTCCATGTATTTGCAATGGATGTTCCTAAAACAACACATTTAACATCATCATGCTGCTGCTAGTCCTTTGATAGTCACCTGTCCTTTCTGAAAGCCATAAAGATGACATTAGTCATTTAGATAACTTGTGTCCTCAATTACCATGGGATTACTGAAACTACCATGAATTTAAGAAAATGGTAGACATTAATCTAATCTGAATTTTAAAGCATTACTTTAGATCCCCTCCCTCTAAATATATCAATAAACATTAGAAAGTGATGCTCCTGACTACCATACAAGTTTAAGAAGATAATATTGGTTTTAAAGAATTCAAAGCTATAAATAAACAGCAACAGGCTCTTTAACCAAGGCACTGTTAGCCTAACATGGAAACTAGTTGTTCACACTAATCCTAATATTATCACTTAATATTAGCAAATTTTATTTAATTTTTTAAAACATATTGATGTAAATACATACACATATCGATTTGTTGTATAAATATTGCAAATCAAAACCTTTATTCACTAATAATTACCACAAATCGTAGTTCTATCTCCTGTTATCAACGCATTCACATTGCCCGCCATGAACTTCCGGGGAACGATCCTCGTCTCCATGAACCACGTGACGATAACCGTTTTTGGACTTCCGTTGTCGTAACTCTTCTATTATATCAGGGTTGCCAACTCTCACGCATCTGGCGTGTGACACACGCTTTCACTCTCAATCTCACGCTCTCACGCTGCCCAAACTATTCTCACGCCAAAACAAGAATACCGAAGACTAGAAACGATTTTGAAAACTTTTGTCAGGTAGTGATCGTCTTCTCAATAGAACATCTTTGATAATGTCTTCTGGCCAATCAGAATCACGATAACGGCGTGGTGTTGTTGCAGGAAGTCCCGACGGAGAATACTTTTGCTGTATTACATCACATCGATACATTACGTGTTGATAGAAATCAACACGTAATGAAATGAGACCCCACGGTTTGATGATTGATAGGTGTGTGGGCTGTCTTTCATTTTGACACACAGAACAATGGGGGCTATCCACCCTTATCCACAATGTAAAGTCATTCACAGCCTCTTCCCTCTTCTCTCTGTGAGGAGCAGCAGGTTCAGCTTTCAGAACAAAGTAACAAAAAACTAAAATGGCATTCATTTTTTTAAATATGTCGTGTAGTAATAGATTTATTTATTTTTCTTCTCAAGACAGTACCAGAATGTGGATTTTATGTTAGTATTTCAAAAAATCTCCTGGGAGAGAATCCCCCCAGACCCCCCTGCAGGAGTTGGGTTTTCAGCATGTCAACTCTTTCACCTGTGGGGAAATTGCAGGATTGGCTCCAGGTCGCCTTTTTATATCATACAGTTCAATTTGGATTGAGATAGGGACATAATCTAAACCTCACACGTGGCGTTTCACTGTCAAGGGGAGCGTGTATGTAATTACATTGCAAATACTGATTTGAGCCCCACCACTGTATGGGTTACCAATAGATTACCCAACAAAAATACTCCGGAGCCGCCACTGCCGACCCGTATTGCGCATGCGCAGATCTAAGATCCAGTAGAAATGATAAAAAGTAAAAGTCTGCTGCTTATTGTTCTACTAGGCCAAAATAGAGTCAAAGAGTATATGAGAGTGAGAGTGTGTTAATTAATATATTTGGCAGTTTGGAGTAAGTCTGTAGATTTGTTTGTGTGTGTGTGTTTCATGTATTGGCCTCTCAAGATAATTAATTTTGTTGGATAGATTTTCCCGGAAATTATTGCAATAAACGATAATATTGTCGGCACCGTTGTATGACCATTTTAGACCACTGACATAATGATAATATATAATAATAATTCAAGTACATCCTTACAAACTGCTAGTCACATCCTCATGTAAATGGCAATTTATCGAGTTCATTTTTATTTATTGTACGATAAGTCAATTAATTGGCCTATGCACACAATAAAACAGTGGAAACAAACATGTGTTTGACTTTCATTAGTGAATGAAACTGTGTGCCCTTTATAGTCTGTGTCCAATATTGTGTATTTGTACAGTATATATTGTATATATATCCTATATATATATGCTAAGGTCCCGCTACTGACACGATAGCAGTCATTTCATGCGCATATGTGTAATCAAACCCATTGTAAGGGAAACTTCTGTGTAGCAATGCAGTGGGAGTCACCGACTCAGGAAAGAGACACGGTAGAGCAGGAGCTTCGATGTCAAACACTGATGATTTATTTGGAGTTTCGGCCGGAGAATTCACATCACAAGTCACATCAGTCACGGTGAGACTGCACGGGAGAGTTGCCACGTCAATTCTAAAGAACTCTACCTCAGACCCCTGTATTTAGCTAGTTCTGAGAGCATCATCAACATGCTGCATAACAAGATAAAATCATAACACCTCTATCAGCTGACGTCAACAGGCAGGAACATAGAATCATAACACCTCTATCAGCTGACGCCAACAGGCAGGAACAGGGAGACAGAACACTGAGAGCACAGCAGCCAAGGTTACGAGGTGCGTGTGCTCAGTCAGGACAGTTTGAACTGATAAACTGGGTCTAAGTTATGGGCTTTGGAAAATATTCCACAACACCCATGATACCAAAATCTCACTCCAGCCAGGTACCCAAAGTTGGCAACCCTGTTATATGGCTCTGCATAAATCTAATCGATAGATAGCGTATAATACAAATGTGTGTAAAATGATACCGGGCGCTGTAATCACTCATCTGGTTACGTTATTGGTTATTACATTGACCACCACACACACACATCTGTTAAACCGGGGGTACTAACATCTGCAATACCATGGTTTTAAGACAGGAGGCAGTGCAGTTCTCAAAATGCATTTGTAAGTTCTACAGTTTCGTTTTTTTCAGAAGGTTAGGTTATATATTTTAAGTATAGTATTTTCATTTCATTTCAAACCTTTATTTAACGAGATTGGTCCCATTGAGATCATAGATCTCTTTTTCAAGGGAGACCTGCAGCATATAGGTTCCACATGAAACATAAAACAATAAAGGACATTATACATTATATTTACAGGATACATTTACATATAGACATTTACAAGTGCCCATAGTATCAACGAGCATTTCATTTAGCCTAGCTTTAAAAACATGCAGAGGAATGAGATTGCTCAGTTTCAATTCTTGCTGAAGATTGTTCCAAGCAAGTGGAGCTGCGCACATAACAGCTGTCTCACCTAAGACAGTCCTTGCTCTTGGTACATCTAACAATACGACACATCATGCGATCTCAGACAATAGCTGCTTGCAACTCTCTGTGTTATCAGAGAGCAGATAGAATACGGGAGTTTACCCAACAAAGCTTTATAAATAAACGTGTACCAATGACTGAGCCTCCGTACAGTAAGTGATGGCAAACCTGCCTTGGCATACAGGGTACAGTGATGAGTAAGGGCTTTACAATTTGTGACAAATCTCAGTGCGCTGTGATAGGCGGCATCTAACTTGTTCAGGCAATGGGCAGGTGCATTCATATACAACAAATCACCATAGTCCAGCACAGGTCAAAAGGTCACAGAGCCTTTTCCTGGCCTCAAGCGAGAAACAGGACTTGTTCCTGTAGAAGAAACCTAGTCTAACCCTCAGCTTTTTAAGCAGGTTATTGACATGACGTTTAAAAGTAAGACAATCATCAAGCCAGATACCTAGGTATTTATAACAGGTAACCACTTCAAGTACTTGTCCTTGCATAGTAACAATATCCAAAACAGGCTCTGGTGTCATTTTAGCTTTTGAAAATAGCATTACCTTGGTTTTATCAACATTTAAAATAAGCTTAAATTCAGCAAGCTGAGTCTGAATAATGTTAAAAACAGCCTGTAATTTAACACAAATTGTGCTTACTTGTGTTTGCAGAGAGATTCAATTACATATGCTGTCCTCCAAACTCCCCCCCCCATAAAGAAAGGAGTTCCACTAGGAACACCGTTGACCCAGGCTACCCAACAGGACCCTCTTCACACCACAGTGAATATCTGTTAACGCAACACATTTATTTTACTTTTTGTAACTGACATAACTGTTATCTGTACAACAAAACAGTACAGCTACAATAGCCTTCAAAAACTCAACACTGACATCTATAATCCTTTTCCAAAACCAGCCAACAAACCTTCCCCTGCCCACTCAGCAACTCCTGCACCTGAAGAAGCAATTTAAGAGGGACAGAGTAGACAGAATAAACAGTTTAGGACCCAACACTGACCCCTGGGGGACACCACAAGAAATGTCCAAACATGAAGAACAGTCATTTCCCAACTTCACATACTGCTGTCTATTGCTTAAATAGCTTTTATTCCAGTCTAAAAGTATACCCCTGATACCATACCTTTCTAATTTATGTAGTAGGATATCATCATGGTAGATTGTGTCAAAAGCTTTTTTTATATCTATAAAAACCCCTACTGCATATTTGTTGTGTTCAAGGGCGAGAATAAACCATAACCATGATATCAAATGCAATCTCACAGCAGAGTAGTGAGGAATAGTCCACTTTTGGCTCAGTTGAGAGGTTCATTAAACACATCATCCTGTTATATCTCTCTGTATAAAGGAAGGCTAGGAAGGAACCTGCTAACTATATGTGTGTTTTACATTTCATGATTGGTGACCTATGATGTAAATGCCATTTCTCTTTCTTTAGTGTGCGTGTAAAGGTTGCTGCGATCACCTGAACTGCGGCTGCCTTAAAAGGGAGATGGCCTGCGGGGAAACCTGCCAGTGCCATCATGAGAAGTGCACCTAGTAAGGATACCTAGAGAAGTATTCAGATCTTGTACTTGATTAAAAGTATAAGTACTCAGATCTTGTACTTGAGTAAATGTAGAAGTACTCAGATCTTGTACTTGAGTAAATGTAGAAGTACTCAGATCTTGTACTTGAGTAAAAGTAGAAGTACTCAGATCTTGTACTTGAGTAAATGTAGAAGTACTCAGATATTGTACTTGAGTAAAAGTAGAAGTACTCAGATCTTGTACTTGAGTAAATGTAGAAGTACTCAGATATTGTACTTGAGTAAAAGTAGAAGTACTCAGATCTTGTACTTGAGTAAAAGTCGAAGTACTCAGATCTTGTGCACTTGAGTAAAAGTAGTAGTACTCAGATCTTGTTCTTGAGTAAAAGTAGAAGTACCAGAGTGTAGGAATACTCTGTTACAGTAAAAGTCCTGCATTCAAAATGTTACTTAAGTAAAAGTACAAAAGTATTATCATCAAATTATATTGAAAGTAAAAGCCCCCGACCTATGGTCATGAAGGATGGGTCATGACCGAAAAAACGAGATTGCGGATACAAGCGGCCGAGATGGGTTTTCTCCGTAGGGTGGCTGGTGTCTCCCTTAGGGATAAGGGGAGAAGTTCAGTCATCCGGGAGGGACTCGGAGTTGAACCGCTCCTCCTTTGCGTCGAAAGGAGCCAGTTGAGGTGGTTCGGGCACCTAGTAAGGATGCCACCTGGGCGCCTCCCTAGGGAGGTGTTCCTGCTCTTTTCTCTTCTCCCCCTTTTTCTCACTGCAGGTAATCAGCGGATCACTTCCTGCCTGTGCAGCTCAGACTGACGGCTGATTGGATCCCCTCACCCTCAGCCGGCCTATCAGCAGCCAGGGCCTGTCATTAAATGAGGCAATCCAGGAAGCCTACGCTCTCCTGCTGAGTAGTTTTCAGAGCGGATTTCGTAAAGGGCGGTCCACAATAGATGCTTTAGTAAGAGTGAGTAATGATGTGGAAAAAACATTGAAAATGAAAGAGATAATGGCAATAGTGTACTTTGACATTGAAAAGGCGTATGACTCTGGAGGGAGGGGTTACTGATCAAATTGAGTAGAATGGGTATTGGAGGGAGAATGTACAATTGGGGCCTTTTTAACAGACAGGATATTTAGATTAAAGGTTGGAGCAGATATTTCCAATTATTTAGAAATAGAAAATGGTATTCCCAAAGGGAGTGCATTCAGTACAATATTATTTAACATCATGATTAATGACATATTGATAAGCTTAGACACATGCATCCAATCGGCTCTATCCGCAGATGATGGGGCTATTTGGATGAGGGGAAGACATGCCCCATACGTAATGGAGAAGCTAGAGCGATTAAAAAAGTGGAGAGGTGGTCATATAACTGGGGATTCAAAATGTCAGAAAGCAAGTCATGCTACATGGTATTTACAACCAAACGCAAGATTGATGGCCAACAGCTAACACTATACGATCGTCCAATGACAAAGGTGAATGAGTTCAAATACCTAGGATTGTGGTTTGATAGTAAATATACATGGAAAATGCATATTAATCAAGTGGAAACAAAATGCAAAAAAGTATTAAATCTACTACGAGCTCTAGCTCCCCTATTAATGCAGTTCTGATAGAAGCAGGAGAGATGCCTCTGGAGATCAGAAGAGAGAAACATGCTCTGTCACACTGGGTCAGGCTACAAGGAAGTGGAGAGGAAAATATCACAAACAGAAAACAGGATTGCTGGGAATATGCAAAGTTACAGGGGCGTGGGTTTGGCTGGACGAGTAAGGAGAGAACGAGGACACGTGGAGTGGAGACCATCACGTTTGCCAAAGCAACCCCATTTAGCCGTGTTCCCCCATGGCCGTTCCCAGAAGCTAACATAGATGTGAGTATCATGGAAAGGAAAAAAGAGTGGCAGGGTCAGAGAGGCAGGAAGGGAGTGGAGCCTGATGGGGACACTGGGAACAGAAGGTGAGGGGGAAGGCCATTATTAAGTATTTGAGTGAAACAGGATTGATTGGAAGAATTTAAAACAACGTAAACAACACAATGGTATAATTCCACAAGTGGTGATAGGATGATATGGCGATACACACTCTTGTACAGTAGGTGGCGGTATGCACCTTAAAGCTGTTTGCAATCCGCCAAAGAAGAAGAAGGAGAAGAAGAACAAGAAGAAGAAGAACAAGAAGAAGAAGAAGAACAAGAACAACAAGAAGAACAAGAACAAGAAGAACCTGGGTCCATGTGGCGTCTCGTCGCTACGGTTCTCTCAGGAAGTCTGGATAAACCTCTGAATGGACTGTGTGCTCTTTTTTCTGGAGCGTTTACCTCGGACTATAGGAGCTAGCTTAGCATGCTAGCTGGAAACACGTTAGCAACACTAGTCAGATTGAGAGTTTGATGGAGAGAGAAACGGTGTGTTTAACGGAGTCTGCAGGGAAAGGTGATCTAGGAAACATGAGTAAAGTCCAAATGCTGCTGTCGTTGAAGAAGCAGCGACTCACTGCTGCTTCTGCTGAAGAGATATTTGCTCTGTTTGAACAAACGATAGCAGAGCTCGAGGAGGAGCTGTCTCTTTCCAAAGAGGAGAACAAGAGACTCCAGAAACTACTGGACGCTGTTTTACAGCCTCAGCTTCGGATACACAGAGCAGGTCTGTTCCCTTTACCCTTAATTAACACTTTACACTCTTCAGTAGCACTTTATTATCACATTAATAACACTTTAGACCCTTTATCAGCACTTGCTGCAGGTAGTAGATCCTGAAGTAAAAGTAGGGGAGACCAGGGACAGTTGCAACACGGGTCGGTTGTAACACCTTCAATATCTCCAATCACAAACAAGCTAGTGATGAAACTCACTCTGCACATGCGCAGTTAGATGGTAAGATCGCTGAGAAAAAAAGGAGCCGCGTTTGAATTTCTCGCCTAAGATATCAGCAAAAGTGTGTTTCTGAGGTCAAATATTAACAACAATTATATGATGTATTTTTTGGATACTGTCTTGAGTTCAAATGTCTAGGAATCCAAACTAGTATTATTAGAATCACTGTTTTGTAAGCTACAAATATAACTAGCTAAATATTGGTCAAGCTAGCAATCAGGCAGGTGCACAGGGGGTGGAAGCAAGACTGGTGGTCCTGGGACGGTTGTAACGGGACGGTTGTAACATGGCACATTTACAATGATGGCTCATTTGCTTGAATGATCAATTGTTCATTCAAACATACAGTTGTATTGTTGATTGGTGTGCATTGTCCCTGTAAAAATAAATAGAATCAAATGCGGTACAGTAGGCCTAAAGTGTGTGTGATTTTACAGTATGCCAAATGTCAGAAAGAGGAAGACAGACAGGGGAGTGCCACTTGCTCTGCTGCAGAGGGCCTCAAATGAAGTTGAGAAGGACAAATCATTCAGGGAAGTGGCAAAGTCCCTGGATATATGCCATGTCACCCTGTACCGGTTCCATAGAGGCTGAGGTTGGAGAGTCAGGGATCACAAACACCCCCAAAATAAAATAAAAAAGTAGGCTACTGGACACCAAAGAAGGTGTTCTCAACAGAGCAGGAGATGCTTTTGAGAGACTATCTGATGGAGGCAGCTGATTTATATTATGGTCTCAGCTCAAAGGAGGTAGGTCCACATAATTAAGGTAGAAGCACCTCTCAGAGAACAGTTTAATCCTTCACAGAGGATGATGCTGTGTGTGTTATCTGTTATCCTGTTCATTGTTTGTTGGAGGATGTGTGAAACCCCATTCAAATCTTGTTGCCTTAGAATTTGACAGCTTTCCCTATGTGTTGTCATGTAGTGTGAAAAAAGGTAACCGTTATTAACATGTTACAACCGTGCCTGGCATGTGCTACAACTGTCCTGGCCTGTACACAAGGACAAGGAGTTGAGTTGAGTTTTTTTTTTAATACATTTTCCAACCTATACTTATTTCATAAAAACATCTTAAATACATTGTTTCAGTACTTGACCTATTGATAATGTATAATATAGCAAAATGGCTATCCTATTGTAAATGTTTTTTTACTTATTGGGGAAAAGCCCAAAAAGTGTTGCAACTGTCCCTGGTCTCCCCTACAAACACCACACTGTGAAAATACTCCATTACAAGTTAAAGTACTGCATTCATATCTTATTTAAGTAAAAGTATGTAAGTATTATTAGACACATGTACTTTATTATAATAATTAAAATGTATTACGGAAGAGCAAACCTACCAAAATAAATATATTTATAAAAATACATACATTTAATAATATGCCATTTAATGTACTGATTTAAATATTACCCATACATGTAGGCACGAGTAATAATAATAATAAATTGGTTTTTTTTATTGCGCTTTTCTCGAACCCAAAGACGCTTTACATTTGGGGAAGGGTAGACAAACAAGGACAGGCAATAAAACAACAACAACAAAAAAACAAAACAGAAAAGCAGTCAGGAGGAAGTTGGTTGAAAGGGGGGGGGGCTTATGGATATACAGAGTTGAAGAGGTGAGTTTTGAGGCGGGACTGGAACAGGGTGAGGGACTCAGACTCACGTACCTCATTCACACCAACGGTGTTTCAGGGCCGGTTCGGAGCTGGAGCTTGAAAAGCACCGGGTTTTCCTGTTCACACCGCAGCGGAGCAGCCTCTTAGCTCCGGAATCCGGTTCATTTCGAGCACCAAAAAATTGTCCGGCCAGAGCAAAAGCACCGCATACGTCACGCTTACGTCGAGGCGGGGGCAGGGGCGGGATCAACTCCTGAACAACAACAAAAAGCCGGCGTTTTATCCAGTTTGTACACAACGATGGAGAAACTTAACAAGCAGCAGTGGTCCACTGAAGAGACCTGCTACATACTGGGAATCTGGTCTTCCGAAGAGGTACAGAGGAAGCTGGAGCACAATCGGCCATTGTTGTTGTTGTCGATGTCAGCTGTGAGGGGTTTCCGCGCGGTTTGGCTTTATGAAGCAGGCACGCAAACGGTTACGTCATGACGCACACGATGACGCAATGACGCAGCACCAGTCGGACTCTGGGCAGTGTGAAAAGAGCCGGAGCTAAACCGAAGAACCGGTTCTGAACCTGAAAAGTTCTAGCACGGAGCTTGAACCGGAGTTGCGTTGGTGTGAATGAGGTAACGGAGGTCTTGGGGGAGGGAGTTCCAGAGCTTCTGATACCTCATTCACACCAACGCAACTCCGGTTCAAGCTCCGTACTAGAGCTTTTCAGGTTCAGAACCAGTTCTTCGGTTTAGCTCTGGCTCTTTTCACACCGCCCAGAGTCCGACTGGTAATGTGTCGTTGCGTCATCGTTTGCGTCATGACGTAACCGTTTGCGTACCTGCTTCATAAAGCCAAACCGCGCGGATGAAATCAGTTGCATTCATTTCTTATGGCTCTATCTGCAGCTTTTCCGGAGTCATTTCTGTGGTTTAGTTTTATTCTTATAAAAAAGTGTACTCTTGTCAATAAATGTTTTTTTAAAACACAACTGCTTCCGAGGTCGGTCTTATTTCTTAAGGTGGACTGAACCATGAGTGTGGAGTAACGTTGTATCTTTCATTTAAATGAACTGTAACCTTCACCCAGGTATGTAACAGCTGTTCTCAAATGAACACGTGAAGTAAAGTTTAATATTTATAGTTTTATAGATTTATAATGAGAGGTGATAAACGTGAATGCTCAGGTTCCACCTTAACACGCAGACACGTTGCTTCACCATGAGCAGAAACCTTTATATATACAGTCTATGGCAGAAACTCTGAAACTCTTGTTAAGTTTCTCCATCGTTGTGTACAAACTGGATAAAACGCCGGCTTTTTGTTGTTGTTCAGGAGTTGATCCGCCCCTGCCCCCGCCTCGACGTAAGCGTGACGTATGTGGTGCTTTTGCTCTGGCCGGACAATTTTTTGGTGCTTGAAGCAAACCGGATTCCGGAGCTAAGAGGCTGCTCCGCTGCGGTGTGAACACGAAAACCCGGTGCTTTTCAAGCTCCAGCTCCGAACCGGCCCTGAAACACCGTTGGTGTGAATGAGGTAAGAGAAGGCTCTGTCCCCGAAGCTTCGGAGTTTGGCCTTGGGGATGGAAAGCAAACCGGCTGATGTGGATCTGAGGGACCGGGGTGGTTGGTAGAGGATGAGGAGGTCAGTGAGGTAGGGGGGGGGGGCAGATGGTGGAGGGCTTTGTAAGTGAAGACCAGGAGTTTGTAATGGGTGCGGTGTGAAACGGGGAGCTAGTGGAGTTCTTTGAGGACCGGGGTGATGTGATTTGGTGTGAGTGAGGAGTCTAGCGGCTGCGTTCTGGACACGCTGGAGTCTACTGAGGGAGGTGGAGCTGATGCCGTAGAGAAGTGAGTTGCAATAGTCAAGGCGGGAGGAGATGAAGGCGTGAATGAGTCACTCAGCTGCAGGGCAGGTGAGAGAGGGACGGAGTTTGGCAATATTGCGGAGGTGGAAAAATGAGGTTTTTACAACTTGGCGGATGTGGGGTTCGAGGGAGAGGGTGGGGTGAAATATAAAGCCAAGGTTGCGTGCCTGGGTGGAGGGGGAAACAGGGGTGCCATCGATGGTGAGTGTCAGGTTGGGGGTTTTGCTGAGGGTGGATTTGGAGCCGATGAGGAGGAGTTCAGTTTTATTGCTGTTGAGTTTGAGGAAGTTGTGTTGCATCCAGGATTTTATTGCAGTCAGACAGGATTCGATGTGGGTGAGGGGGGGGTTGTGGGGGGATTTGGTGCTGAGGTAAATCTGTGTGTCGTCAGCGTAACAGTGAAAGTCCAGGTTGTATTGACGGAGAATCTGACCAAGGGGGAGGATGTAGATGATGAAGAGGAGGGGGCCGAGTATTGAACCTTGGGGAACACCTTGGGTGACTGAAGCTGTGGCAGAGGAGTGGTTGTTGAGGGAGATGAAGTGGGATCTGTCTGAGAGGTAGGACTGGAGCCACCTGAGTGCAGTACCTTCGATACCGATGTCCTGGAGTCGGGTAAGCAGGATGGTGTGGCTCACGGTATCGAAGGCTGTACTCAGGTCAAGGAGGATGAGGGTGTTGAGGAAACCGGTGTCAGCAGAGGTGAGGAGGTCATTGAGGACTTTGATGAGTGCCGTTTCTGTGCTGTGGTGGGGACGAAAACCAGACTGAAGAGGTTCAAAAAGGTGATTTGTTTGGAGATGGCGGTGGAGTTGTTTGGAGATGATGCGTTCTATTGTTTTTGAGAGAAAGGGGAGGTTGGAGATTGGGCGGTAATTACTGAGGGAGGAGGGATCCAGACCGGGTTTCTTGAGGATGGGAGTGACAGCAGCAGTTTTGAAGGCAGAGGGAACGGTTCCTTGGGACAGGGAGGAGTTGAAAAGGTTGACAAGGTAGGGGCAGAGGATGGGGAGGCAGGACTTCAGTAGAGGGGTGGGTAGAGGGTAGGGCTGCACGGTATTGAAAAAAACTGACACCGCGATTTCCCCCCCCCCTGCGGTATATATTGCGGTTTTTTTAACCTGTTAAGCCCCAAAGTCCACGCGGGTACTTTACTTTTTTTTTTCACGACAGTGTCTCAGGGGATCGTAATATTTAAGAACCTATTAATGTGTTATACCAGATTAACGGAAATAATCTCAGCTAACTGACGATACAAACCATTTTTACCAAAACAAAACACAAGTCTCATAAGAAGCATCTAAATGACCCCTGAGCGAAAAATGCTAACGCACTTTGACACAGAACTCAAGATAAAAGATACCCGTATTACTTATCGTAGCTGCACATACAAGATATCCGATTAAAGCTGAGGTTCCACAGATTATTTAGGTATATAGTATCATCACTGAGTGATCTGAACTCGGACAGGGGAAGCAAACAGACATCACAACACGTACCTTTACGGAGCTTCTAGGGAGATCGTCTCACCGTAGCTGTCAATCTGATCAAAAGACGTGTTCAATGGCATTAAAACGAGAAAGAAAAAACGCGGCTGAATCGGTTAATCCATAGGTTTTTAACGTCTCTGTATAAAAAAATGATTTAATTTATAATCCATAATTCCATTTTTATGTAAATATCGCAGAGCAAAAGTTAGCTGCTAATGGTAGCCACCAGAGTGGCTGCTGCTTCCGGTCTTGGCATGTTGCTTACCCTCAAATAAGGGGGTTCATCTGTGAATGAAGAAGAGTGGTAAGGGATCCAAGAGATTAAACGTATTTGTTACGACCCATTAAACTATAGGAAGCTTCTTGGAAGTAAATCTTCATTCTCTCCGGTATTGTCCTCCTGTGCCTCGCTCATTTTTTACCAGTGTTTTGATGGTCTGCAAACTAGCGGGGCGGGGCCTGCTGTGATCTGATCAAGAATGATTGTGATTGGTAGTTTGCTGTGCATGCAGGGGAAGTTCTACACACACCAACACATAAACAAATAAGGAGTGAGAGTGACGCGTAGCCAAAACCGGAAGCTGCATACACTCTGGTGGCTACCATTAGCAGCTAACTTTTGGGCTCCGATTTTTACATAAAAATGGAATTATGGATTATAAACAATTGCTTCAAAGCCACAGATACATTATCAACCTATGGATCAACCGATTCAGCCGCGTTTTTTCTTTTTCGTTTTAATGCCATTGAACACGTCTTTTGATCAGATTGACAGCTACGGTGAGACGATCTCCAGTAAAAGCTCCGTAAAAGGTACGTGTTGTGATGTCTGTGTTTGCTTTCCCTGTTGCGAGATCGGATCGCTTAGATACTATACTTAAATAATCTGTGGAGTCTCAGCTTTAATCGGATATATTGTATGTGCAGTTTCGATAAGTAATAAGGGTATCTTTATTTTTGAATTCTGTGCTAAAGTGCGTTAGCATTTTAAAAAAAAAAGAATAAAACCGCACGTCCCTGCGGTGTGAATACCGCGCATGCGCATACCGCGGTTATCGCCATGACACGGTATATCGTTCAGCCCTAGTAGAGGGTCAAGCGAGCAGGTTGTGGGTTTGGAGGAGCTGATCAGTTTGAGTATTTCAGGGGGGGTAACCAGAGTGAACTGGGAGAGGCGGCCGTGGGGAGGAGGGCCCGGGAGGTCCAGGGAGATCCAGGGAGATGGGGGGAGAAATTGTGGCGGTGGATGTTGGGGGAGATGTTTGTGTCAGATGCAGTGGATCAAATCAAGTTTTATTTATATAGCACATTTATAAACGATTTTTGGTGGAGCCAAAGTGCTGTACATATAATAAAAATAGCCTACAGTAGAGACACTTTACAGCAAATACAACAACACAGATTGTTCAGAATATCAGTATGAGAAAAACGACACCCTCTGTCCTTAGACCCTCTGTCCTTAGACCCTCTGTCCTCAGACCCTCTATCCTCAGACCCTCTGTCCTTAGACCCTCTGTCCTTAGACCCTCTATCCTTAGACCCTCACATCGTACAAGGAAAAACTTCCAGAGAAAACCCACAGTTTAAAGGGAACATGGGAGAAACCTCAGACAGAGCAACAGAGGAGGGATCCCTCTCCCAGGACGGACAGACGTGCAATAGATGCCGTGTGTAAATCCAAGAGATAATACATTTTACAGCATATAGACCGAATGTTAGGAAATGCATGTGTCTGTAATAAGAAGATGAATCCACGAGGATGTCAGCTACAATCCTGTGGGAGCCATCAGGGAAGCAGCATGACGAGACCCAAGGCAGGACCGCAGAGACAGGTTCAGCCACGACCCGAAGTCCACCACTTAATCCAGAACTCAGGATAGAGGATCCAGGACACAGGACTACAGCAAGAGGATCAGCCTCAACTCCGGATCCCGGCGTAGATATAGATACAAAACAAGAACAAAGATGTGGCTGGGTTAATCGGAACAAGAGAATACACAGACACAGACAGAGAGGGGAAAGGTCATTGGATACAAGTTATTCTTGATAACCCTCTAGAAAAATCTCATGAACTTCCCACTCAATCTATCAAGACCCGAGCAGCTCTATTAGATATAGATAAGAAACAGAGAGAGGGAGCACAACAACCTCTCTCTTCATCAGATGCACTCCCCCGCTTATCTAAGCGACTCTGTACCCCGTTACCCTCTACAAGGCCATAGACCAGCAGAGGGGAGATGGGGGGTGGGTAAGGGTAAGGGTTTTTAAGAATAAACCGCAAGGGTCTAAAGGGAAAAAATATGAAATATAAGGTACTATATTTTAAGTAATCCTATCTACTATTCCTATATTCGAATAATGTATAAACTATTTTATGCCCTCGGGTTTTAAGCCTGGTCTTAGGCACTATCAACAGCAGCTGATCAGCCAACCTTAAGGCTCTGCCTGGGGTGTAGCGATGGAGGAGTTCGGCTATATAGGCAGGAGCCAGCCCATTTAGGGCTTTAAAAACAAATAAAAGGAGTTTAAAATCTATTCTGAACCGAACTGGAAGCCAGTGCAATGAAGCCAGAATTGGGGTGATTTGGTCAAGATTGAACCTAGGGGCAGTATGTACAATAGAAAAAGGATGGGGCCCAGAATCGAGCCTCGGGGAACCCCACAGGTAAGAGGGGCTTTGGCAGAGGAGAAGGCACCTAACTGCACTGAGAAGCTACGGTCCGTCAAATAAGACCTGAACCATGCAAGGCCAGAGCCTGTGATGCCTGCGGACTGTTCAAGCCGTGACAACAGGATACTATGATCCACAGTGTCAAAGGCAGCAGTTAAATCTAACAGCACCAAAACAGCTGGGCTGCCTGAGTCGGCGGCTAGGAGCAGATCATTAAAAACTCTTAAAAGGGCTGTTTCAGTGCTGTGCATGGGTTTAAAGCCAGACTGAAATTTTTCATGGATACCATGCGTGGTTAAAAATGACTGCAGCTGGGCGTAGACTACTCGCTCCAGGGCTTTAGATAAAAAGGGTAGCTGGGAGATGGGCCTGAAATTTGCGAGAATGGAGGGATCGAGATTTTTCTTAAGTATTGGCTTAACCACGGCATGTTTGAAGGCAGCTGGGACACATCCTGAGCTAAGAGAGGTGTTTACAAGCAATAAAACACTTGCTCCAACTGATTCGAAAACATCTCTGAGAAGGCAGAATGCTGTCTGAGGTGCAGTTTGTCGGCCGCAGGTGCTTGACTACATCCGAGAGAGAAGAGGGGGATACAGGCTCAAAATGGTCGAGGACAGCGGGGCACAGAAAGGGAGCAGGATCTGGGGTAGCACTAGTATAGGCTCGCCTAAGCACAAAATGTAAGAAATGTATCGTAGAGAGTAGTTGATGGCACAATTGAAGAAGCATCACAAGGATTAATGATCGATTTGAGGACATTAAAAAGAACTTGACTGGCTGTTTTTGGAGATTAACAGAGAAATATACTCTGTTTTAGCTGCTTTGACTGCCGTCTGATAATCGGAAAGGCAAGCACGAAGCATTTCTAAGGAGACATGAAGTTTATTCTTTTTCCATTTTCTCTCTGCACGCCTGCAAGCGCGTCTAAAAGCGCGAGTACAATCATTGAGCCACGGCTCTAAGAGAACTTTGTTGCGTCTAAGCGTAAAGGGAGCAACAGAATCCAGTATTAGTGTGCATGTCGAATCAAACAAAGAGATAAGCTCATCCGCACTAAGAGCACAGTTCACCTCTAATTTACAAATCGGATAAGTATTAAAAGCATCTGAAAACTGTGAGGCAGTCAAGGGGTTAATTGAACGCAGACAACTCGCAGGAGCACGTGATTCGACTCCTACAGAAGGGATCGAGGTTGTAAACAGAACCGGTAAATGGTCTGAGATACGCGTTGCTGCACAGATTTCATCCACAGAGATAGACAATCCAAACGATAATACTAAATCTAAGGTGTGTCCTTTATCGTGTGTTGGGCCAGCCACAGACTGAATAAGACCGAAAGAGTGGAGGAGGTTTAAAAAATCCCTAACCAGAGGTTTAGACTCATAGCACACATGGACATTAAAGTCTCCGCAGATCAAAACACGATCATATTTCACCATGATCCCGGACGAAAAGTCAGTTATGAAATCATTATTGTACTTTGGAGGACGATACACGACTGCGCAGAGTATAGGCGAGGCTGGGTTCAGCTCAAAAAGCTGCAACTCGAAGCTAGCATAGCTAGGATAGGGAGTGATTAATGGCAGTGATTTTGTCAGAGAAAAACTGCAGGAATGAAATGCATAACGTGGAAGTGGATGAAGAGAGGGTGTCAGCACTGGGTTTGAAGAGCTGGTTGACTGTGGAGAAGAGGGTCCTGGGGTTACGGGAAAAAATGTGAAAATGTTTTACAAAAAAGAAAAACATTTAATTTTGAAAAATCAATAAATACATGTTCAAATAAGTTTAGGAACCAAGTCGAATTTTTCAAATGTATTGAACTGGTGATCACAGTTTGAACAGTTGACAGCTATAGGCCTACAGCTTTCATGCTTAAAACATAACTTTGTTTTTAAATGAAAGAGGGATCAAACACGAACAACATAACGGGTTAGGGTAACGTAACCCTATTACAACAGAGATCAACAACCTGTAACAGGGCCTATGCACAGAATGCAGCTATTCAATACTCATTCTTGTTTAAGAATATGAGCATGTCTACATGCTCAGAGGATAGACGGGTGCAGAGGCGATTCACAATCAGGCCAGCTCTAAAGAAGCCCCTCTCAGCTGGAATTTGGGCATAAGATGAGGTTGCGTGATCTGCGTGTAGGAAGAGGCATCAGCCATATCATTGGCTAGAACTAGATCTGATGGATTTGGACATAAACGCGAGTGAAGTATAACCGGACGCGAGAGAGAGAGAGATCAGCACCAGCAGCTCTGCCCGCTGTGAGGGACCGGTGAGCGGAGCAAAACACACCTTTAGACCTAACACATTTAGCTATGGCACTGTCCTACTTGTATAACATGAAATTATTCCATTTGATAATATGTAATCAACTTAGGCACCCCTCCCAATTTTTTTTTAAATATTCACAACTCAAATATATATATATATATATATATATATATATATATATATATATATATATATATATATATATATATATATACATACATACATACACAGAATATATATTTTGAGAGAGATATACACTAGTATTAGACGCAGTCAAAAGTTTGGACACATCTTCTCATTCAAAGTTTTTTATTTATTTAAATTGGTTCTACTTTGTAGATTTATACTGAAGACATCAAAACTATAAAAGAACACATATGGAATTGTCGAGTAAACAAAAAAGTGTTAAAAAATCCAGAATATGATTTATATTCTGTAGGCGTAGTGTATCCGTGAACAATCCCAAATACAATTCATTGTTTATTGCAGCTAGTGCAACGCCAGAAGAAAAAAACCTTTTTCATTTTTAACTGGAAGTGGAAAGGGGCTGGGCTACATGAGGTGAATTGAGCCAACACAAATACACAATAGGTGGGACTAAGAAAGATAATGTGAAAATATAAAAAGAAAGGCATTAATTAGGGCTGCAAAATGTCTCCCATTTTAATGGTGATTAGATTTTTAAATGCTAACACTTAACAGTTTGTTCTGACTGTGTGTTTCCTGTTTCCTGCAGACGTCCAGCAGCTGGTGGTGGTTAAAGAAGAGCCTCTCCCTGACCAGCAGGAGTGGAGCACCAGTCTGGACCAGGAGGACCCAGAGCCCCCCCCACACATTAAGCTGGAACAGGAGGAACTCAGGATCAGTCAGGAGGGAGAGCAGCTTCAGGAGCTGGAGGAGGCTGAGATCACCAAGTCCACTTTCACTCCTGACCCTGTGAAGAGTGAAGATGATAAAGAGAAACCTCAGTCCTCACAGCCTCATCAAAGACAAACTGAACACATGGAAACAGAAGCTGATGGAGAGGACTGTCGAGGACCAGAACCAGCCAGCAACTCAGATCCAGAGAGCAGTTTACAACCAAAGTCTGAGGACCACACTGGAGACTCTTCTGAACCTGACACTGAAGACAGTACTGATTGGAAAGAGACCAGAGAACCTGCATCAGACTCAAACTCACTGAAAAATAGACATGAATCTGTCAGTGATCCACAACGTAGTGCTGAAAATAACCCGTTCAGCTGCTCAGTCTGTAAAAAAGCTTTTTCACATAGTCGAGGTTTAAAGAAACACATGAGAGTCCACACAGGAGAGAAACCACACAGCTGCTCAGTATGTAAGAAAGCTTTTTCATGGAGTGATAGTTTAAAGACACACATGAGACTCCACACAGGAGAGAAACCACACAGCTGCTCAGTCTGTAAGAAAGCTTTTTCACGGAATGAACGTTTAAAGGAACACATGAGAGTCCACACAGGAGAGAATCCACACAGCTGCTCAGTCTGTAAGAAAGCTTTTTTCACGGAGAGAAAGTTTAAAGACACACATGAGAGTCCACACAGGAGAGAAACCACACAGCTGCTCAGTCTGTAAGAAAGCTTTTTCACAGAGTACACATTTAAAGTCACACATGAGAATCCACACAGGAGAGAATCCACACAGCTGCTCAGTCTGTAAGAAAGCTTTTTTACGGAGTGATAATTTAAAGTCACACATGAGAGTCCACACAGGAGAGGAAAAATACAGCTGCAATGTTTGTGACAAAAGATTTAAATGGCGTAATCGTTTCAAAAGTCACAAGTGTGTTGGTCGTCAGCTGCTTCTGTAACTGTAAGGGAATACATTTGTCTATTTTGTATCCTGATGACCTCATGCCGTTACATGTAATACGTTACTCCCTAAGCCTGTTTTCACCCACCTGCAACCGATTTGCGAATAATCACAAATGTTGATTTCTTTGACCCCTTGACTCGACTATTTCGTGTTTAATAATCGTTACATCTCCTCAGGACCAAGTTCCCGTGTCCTGCCTTTCACCTGCTGATCACCCACTGCTCATTTAAGGTGGCCTCACCTTTCCAATGGACCAGCTAGTCTTAGTGTCTTAATGCAAATGTTTTGTCATCATCCAGTTCAACTGTCATCCACACATTGATAATTCAAAACAGCAATGTGTAAGATATGGCTAGTAATTGACTATTTCAACAGAATGTGAAGAGGTTACAGTCTTGAGGTCATGTCCAATATGTTTATGTTTTGTTTGATTAAATCTACTGAAATGAGCATTCAATGACTAAATTATTCTTAATAACTGTCATTACATCATGGGTTTGCATTGCAATATTAGAACGCATAAAACCCAACTTTATTTCTTCCAAGTTGCGGGTGTTCATTGTTTAGAAGTCCGCTATGTTTCATCGAAGCTTCCACTTTGTGCTCCAATAATGCTGAAAGTATCTGTTGTATGCAAGCGGCAAACTCTGGGGAAGAGCCGGGACGCCAATACGGAAGTGCCACACACTGCAGTTCATATATTGGCCGATAGGCGATGGCTGCAGAAAGGTGCAATTTCCATAGACCCCCATGTTAAAATGCCCAATTTTACAGCAGAAAAAAACATGTTTCTACCCCTGGCTCCATACATTTTTATTATCGATATAGTTAGATTCCACCTTCATGATTATGGATCTGTGAGTGAATTGTTTTCTAACACGACCCTTTTATTTATATTAGGTCTTAAAGTGTTTGGATAAATTAGGGCGTAGTCACTTTGATGGACACGTACATGCCTCACTGTCAGCTAACGGCAACTTGTCCACTTTGCTAGGCTACAACCATAGAGGCTACAACGTTAGTTAGTCATAGTACTGTACTTGACCCTTTAGCTTTAGCCGTGTTCGTGGTGATTGTGGGAATATTGTTTCAAATACCAGACAATTAAAATGTCGTGCTGTGCGCTTGAATGTACTAACAGAACTTCCAAGAAGTCTACTCTCAGCTTTTTTCGGTGAGTAAAATGATAATATTATGTTATGTTATTGTTAACCCCGTTAGCAGGTGTTTGTGTGCTTGTTAGCTTAGCTTGTTATGTAGCTTATTAGCCAGCTAAGGACGTAACCCTTTATACATGTGTATATATATATACAGTTTAGTTTATGATTCAGCCTTCGGTAAGACTTTTATAGTCTATGGCTATGACGCCCATAATGCTAAACGGGAGCAAATGTTAATAGGGGACCCAATTATCCCAGTGGTGGCCGCCGGAGCTAACGGAGCCGCAGGGGGCTAGCTCCAGCCGGCGTCCCGGAGCTAGCCCACTGCGGCTCCGTTAGGTCCGGGTGGTGGAGTCCGTCTTTTCTCAACGTGTGAATGGCAAGTATTAAGAATAACAAAATATAGCTAATTCTCTTGCAGATTGTCTCATTTGATTATGAATGTAACGTTTATATAGGGGAACTACACTGTTAGCAGTAACTTGGTATGCATGTATTTCATGTTAGCTTAGCTTCTTAGCCTGAGCTAGCTCTGTTTACTTCCAGTTCGGAGGCAGCAGGTCCCGCCTCGGCTCCGCCTCTTTGCCCTTATTTGGAGCAGGCGGGATTAGACTCTGACGTCACAGTCGAGCCGTTAGTGGCCGACTCCGCCTACTAAGGGCTTCACGGCAACTCTGCAGAATCCTATGGGTGACGTCACGGACACTACATCCATTTATATATACAGTCTATGGTTGTATGCTTTACCTGCTCCAGTAACAAAAGTGTAATTCACTGGACAGAGACAACAGATAGTGGATCCAGAAAAGAACCAGAAGATAGTCCGTATAGAGCAGGGGTGTCAAACTCAATTTCATCGCGGGCCACATTCGCATAAAGGTTGCACTCAAAGGGCCGGTTGTAACTATATAAATATATATGTTATTTGTATTCAAGAAACATGGCTGAAGACTCATTTGGACTTCATAATTGGGGGATATAGTGCTATAAGACAAGATAGAAATGAAGGTCAGGGAGGGGGATGTGCAATCTTTATCAGAGAAGTAATGTCTTATAGTAGGCTAACATTTAAGAACAGTCTTGATTTAGAAATAGTGGGTGTAGAAGTTTGGATTCATAAAAGGAAAATTAGTGTCCTGAATTTTTATAATCCATGTAATAAACTCAAAATAGAAGAATTAGACAGTCTTTGTCAAGGAAATTAAATAATATGGTGATTTTAATGCATATAATACAATGTGGGGAGGGGGATCAACAGATTACAACGGACAGGTGGTGGAGGACTTAATGGAGGCAAAGGAATTAGTTTGTTTAAATAATGGGCAAGGTACAAGACTCAATTTTAGAGATGGAACAGAGTCTGCGATCGATCTAACTCTGGGAACAAGTGAAGTTGCTTCTGGTAGCAGTTGGGAAGTATTGGCAGATAACAGTATTGGGAGTGATCATCTTCCGATTATAATCAAGTGTTTCCAATCCCGGTCTTCTCCTATGACACAGAATGTCAATTACAGAGGAAATGCAGAGTACACAAAGAACCAACAGACACCAAGCTCAAAAATACTTTCAGACGTACTCGAGAAACTGGCTGATAAAGTCTACACATACAAAGCATACCCTACGGATGCTGACTTTAGCGATGTTGCTGAGGCATTGACAAGCAAGCCCTAAAGGAACCAGGGTCTTTCAATGAGAGCTATGGATGGAAACAAAGGATGAAGGTAAAAATGGCCAACTACCGGACTCTACTCAGAGCACACGGAACATCGGCAGAGCTTGCTGTGAACTCGTTGAAGAGCAAGTCTCAAGAGTCCTGCCCTGCAAAGAATTTAAAGAGAGTCAGGCGAGCTGAGGCCAACCATTTTCCATCCTTGCCGATTGGTGAGACTCCAGAAAGCATGGAGCAAGAGAGAATTTCCCTTTTGGCAGAACAACAGAAAAGAAACAACCGGCAATCAATAAAAGAAAAGATGGCGAAGGCGTTTGGATACCGAAGACAAGAAATAGTGCATCAGAGGCCAAGCATTGAAGGCCTCTTGGAACGGTGGCCTGTACTTTTTCACACTCTTAGTGTCTTTATTTGGTGGTGGTTTTCAATAAATATGTGGATTAATTAATTTAAATGTTACATTCATACAAGCTGACTTGGAGTACTTTTAATCAAACCGTTGGCTCTTTATAAAAAATATGTGTATTATAAATTCTCAGTGTTTTTTGTTTTCTATGCTGCTCATATTTTCTAGGTAAAAACTGAGTTCATAACAACATTTCCATTGGAGACAAAGTTCTTGGCGCAGTTGGACAAACACTCCACCAAACTGCTGCAGGTCATCAGGAGCAGGGGAGGAGTTGTGAAACGGAAGACCACCGGGATCTTGCAGGTTTTGGATGAGGTATCTATGAATGAGTTTTTTATCAGACTGGACATCACCATCAGAAGAGAATGCATTCTCAAATCTCTAATGATCTACCTGGGTGAACCTGTTGACCATCTCATCAAAGGATTCCAGGTAAGACCTCCCACTCACTCACAAGAAGTTTGTTCATAAAAGAAAAATAACATATTTGTACTGCTTGGTTAGAAAGCTAGTAATTTGTGATGACCTCCTGAGCTTTCCTCTTGGGCCACCATCCTTTTCATCTATCTAGTATAATCTTGTATTTTTAAAAGGTAGCTGCAAACTTGGGGAAACGTTTGCGCCTCAGCCCTGTCGAACTACACTCTGTGGTCCTCATCCATTTCCCTTTTGTTTGCATGATCTGCAGGAAGCTGAGGCCGGAGAACTGGAGCAGGCAACAATGGCAATCTTTGTCATTGGGAAAGAGGATCAGTTTCATCGACCCAAAGACGTCAAGGTTCTCATCGAAGGAACAGATGTCTTCAGCGGCTTGCCCTCGGTTGCGACAGCTTTTGCTCTTCGGGCTCATATACGCACTGAACTTAAGAAATCCGAAAGAACTGCAATCCACTTTTGAAGTTGTGCAAAAAGTCCTGATGGAGCTTGAGGGGAAAAAGATGAGCCCAAAAGTGAATAGACTGAGAACCCAGCTGTTCATCCCAGAGTAGACACTTTGTTGCACTCACTCACAGTTACCATTGTTACATGGTAAGGTTTCTAAAACCAAGGTTTTATAATAATTATGCATTTTAAAACATTTGCAAACAAATGTTGTGTTCAGAAGTTGCACTTGACCGATTTTCACTGTAGAAGTTATGCATCCATCCATCCATCCATCTTCTTCCGCTTATCCGTGGTCAGGTCGCGGGGGTAGCAGTTCCAGCAGAGAGCCCCAAACTTCCTTTTCCCTGGCGACATCAACCAGCTCTGACTGGGGGATCCCAAGGCGCTCCCAGGCCAGCGAAGAGATATAATCCCTCCACCTGGTCCTAGGTCTACCCCTTGGTCTCTTCCCAGCTGGACGTGCCTGGAACACCTCCCTAGGGAGGCGCCCAGGTGGCATCCTAACTAGGTGCCCGAACCACCTCAACTGGCTCCTTTCGACGCGAAGGAGGAGCGGCTCAACTCCGAGTCCCTCCCTGATGACTGAACTTCTCACCTTATCCCTAAGAGAGGCACCAGCCACCCTGCGGAGAAAACCCATCTCGACCGCTTGTATCCGCGATCTCGTTCTTTCGGTCACGACCCATCCTTCATGACCATAGGTGAGGGTAGGAACAAAAATGGCCCGGTAGACAGAGAGCTCTGCCTTCTGGCTCAGCTCCCTTTTCGTCACAACGGTGCGGTAAAGCGACTGCAGTACCGCTCCCACTGCTCCGATTCTCCGGCCCATCTCACG
Source organism: Pogonophryne albipinna (assembly GCA_028583405.1). Classification (NCBI taxonomy): domain Eukaryota; kingdom Metazoa; phylum Chordata; class Actinopteri; order Perciformes; family Artedidraconidae; genus Pogonophryne; species Pogonophryne albipinna. The sequence continues at coordinate 163,851 of JAPTMU010000186.1, forward strand.
CTCCATTGTTCCCTCACTCGAGAACAAGACCCCGAGATACTTGAACTCCTTCACTTGGGGTAAAGAAGTTATGCATGTCTAATCATTTTCAGAGATTACATGTCTCACAGGCGCAAGTTGTCAGTGTTGCTTTAAAAAAAAGTGTGCAGTGGATAATAAGGACAAGTCTTTTTTCTAAGAGTTTGATGTTTGGAAGCGGCACATATTACTGCATTTTAACATGTCTAAGATCAGGTAATGGCTGCCTCAGAGGCCAAAGCTGTTTTTCATTCAAATAAATTGAGTTAAAATATACAGATTGATCTGAAGAAATGGACTTTCATTGAGTCAATGTAAAATATTTCGTGTGATTGATTACTCTAATTTTTTGTTGTTGATCCAACGTTTTACTTTTATTCCGTTGCATTGCATTCCTTAAACGTGTTTGAGACACTTTAGGTAACAATGTGGCTGTCATTTGATTAACGCAGCTTAATAACTCTGAAATTACAGTTATTATTGAATAAATCACCCAAAAATCACATGAATTGAGAGTGACAGGTGTCCCCTCAGCTGTGCAGACTTATTTAATAATATGGTAGGAAATTGTGGAGTAAAATTAATATCTATCTTGTACACACACACACTTGAAATATGAGGAAACGTCAAAGAGAGGAAGACCGAGGGGACTAAAGTATTTCTTATTTTTCTACATTGACCTGAATGTATTCTTTATTCTGTGTATTTGTGGACTGAAACAGAAAAGTTTTTATAAAGTTTGTGATACATTTATTTGCAGTCACTTCATTATACGTTAAATACATTTAATTCAAGCTAAGATACATTAGCTAGTTAGTGCTCTTACCTGTGTGCCTCCTTCAAACAGCATTATAACCAGACTGTATCTTTAGTCTGGCTTAACTCTTCACTGATTGGTTGCACACACTTTAAATGTACTGGCTATGCAAAACAGAAGGTGGGGCTCATGATCATATAAAAAACGGACGAATAGTGGCACTTTGGGCTTTCGATATTCGTCTCCTCCCGCACCCCTCCTCCCTCACCCCTCCTCGACTCCTCGGTGTGCATTTCAGCTATTGGGACGTCCTTCAAAATGGCGTGTCTTGATCGATTTCTGGGTCAAGTCCATGGTTGCATTCCAATAGTCCATTTAGCTTAGGAACCTTCCTAACGGAGTGAAATGACCCGGAAGTCCCTCAGTGGCAGCCATGATAAGTGCCGTTCCAATTCTCCAAATGAAAGGAAAGGAGGTTTCAAACTTCCTTTATAACCTCCTTTAGCTTAGGAACCACTGGACCTCCCTCACCGAAAGGAGAGGAGAAAATGCTGCCCCACAATGCATTGCAGCCGCAGCATTTGCCGTCACTAACAGTCGGCCGTTCACGGAAACAACCGATTATGACCGAGAAATGATATCATGAAAGTTACGGTGCTTATTAAGCTTTTTAAAACGTATGTGGGAAGTTGCCAAAGTGCTTTGTTCTGAACGTTCATCAGTATTATAATCAAAGAGAGAAATATGAACGTTAGTTTTTACTGAAATGATCAAATAAAGTCAACATTTCACAGTCTTCACTGAGCTGTGTGGAGTTTGTTCAACTTTTAAAAGATGTTTGAATGGTGATATACACAGTGATAGATGTTAAGGACTAACGTTTATAATAAATACATCTGTATTGATTTATCTTTTCATCAATCATAGGTATTGGGATCATTTGTATTAATGTGGACCGGAGGGAGAGGGCGACGAGCAGAAGTTTCACTTTCCTTTTTTATTTCAATTCCAGCTTTGGTCATGAAGAATCTGTTTCTCTGTTGTCCACGTTCATAAAGCCTAAAGCAACAGCATCAGAGCACGGTGCAGAGTCTCTAGATGAGTTTACAGTAGTCCCTCGTTCTTATTGAACATCCATGTTTGTAGTCCGCTGTATAGAAAACTGTAGTTTCCATAGTTTCCCCACAGCAGCAGACGCACATTCAGGACGTCCTCTGGCGCATCATAAACACGTCGGATAGTGAAAGTATATGTTTTATAATGATTGATCATGAAAGTGTTCTCAAAGCTGGTAAAGGTGCAGCTAGTCTGAATGGCTTTGTAGACTGCAGGGTAGCTGGTGGATTTACTCCAGGTGGAACTAAAGTCTGATTCAACACTTGGTTAGATTGTTTTTCATTCATCTATATCTGCAAATGAACTAAAGGTAATCCGTAAAGGAATAAAAGTACACTATTTACCTCTGAATTGTAGTGGAGTAGAAGTACAAAGTAGTACAAATGGAAATACCATACTAAAGTACAAGTACCTCAAGAAAACCTGTGACCTTTTTGCACATCAACAAACATCCATTACATTCATATTTATTTGCATTTGCAGTATAGTAGTTTTGTTCGTGCCAACAAATGTTCCACGTTCCAGCATGGTAAACAACCTAAGTTAGCTTGCATCAAAATAATCACATTCTTTTAGTTTGACAATGTTATATTTTCACAATACATGTTTGACTGTCATACAAACACATGACTTCTGTGTTGCAATGCTTAGGAATACAACTCCAAACTAAATCACATGTTGTGGACGGAGAGTATTTTCAACATGCACTTGACATTTAAACATCTTGACATCACACTTCATGTAGAAAACTATTAAGTTCATATTGTATATTCACACTCAGAATCAATGAAAGGCATCTCTTTGTATTGAATCTCCATCTGCCAGCAGATCTGCAGAGCCTGAGCGACGATATCCTCTGACATCTTCTGAGCGCAATCCAGTATCTGTTTGCTGACTGGATGAAGGTTTAACGATGAACCATCAGCTGGAGTCTCCTCTGAACATTTCCCCTCCTCTAGGTCCTTTAAAAACACTTCTGTTTCATCCTCCTCCTGTTGAACGATGTCCGTCTCCTTCTGTTGCTCCAAACGGACCCAAGAGCAGAATCTGGACACTTTACATCCCATTCAACGACACGCTGAAGCTAAAGTGGACAGGCATCTGAAGTTCATTTCCATGACTGTAGAAGGGGGTTAGGGGTTTCCCTAAAAGAAAAACATACATTTCATTACCTAAAATGTTCTGTTTGGCCATTAAAATTAAAATAAGTTTGTAAAAAACCTCTACCAATGTCAACTGTGTCCAATAACTACAAATAAAAGGCATCCATAGTCTGAAAACATTGTTAAAAAGGCACAAAAGTCCACATTTTGAAATAGAACAAATCCAGTAAACAACCTGAAATATTGAGGTGATATTACTCTCTGTGATGCAGCTCCTCTCCGGACTCCCTGCAGGTTCATTTGATGTTTGGACAGCCTTCAGAGTGGCTGAGACACAGGCAGCTGAACCTGTTCACTCCTCGTGCAGGGGGGTGGGAGGAGCAGCAGATAACACCCAAAACATAAAATGATAATAAAGAAGCGTCTTTGAGCAGTATGAAAAGCGCTATAAAAATCAAACACAATATTTGGCTTTAAAGAATAGTGTCAGTGTGACGCTACCTCTTTAAATCTCCCTTGTGATTAAAAAAACCTCCTCACAGCCAATCGTAAAGTCCTGAGTCCTGAGGACAGACTCATATCAGGCAGCGTCACTGCACCGACCCCTTCTTCCCTGCAGGATGCTCCTCTTTCTGGGCCTGGCTTTCTTCCTCTCTGCGAGTTGTTCCATGGAGATGAACCAGACCTCCAAGATACTGGTGGAAGGTGGAGAGCAGTGTTCTGCCTGTGACTTCCGGGAGCACAGCAAGCAGATGAGGCTCCACAGCATCAAGTCCCAGATCCTGAGTATCCTGAGACTCGAACAGGCTCCCAACATCAGCCGGGACATGATCCGCCAGCTGCTGCCCAAAGCGCCGCCTCTGACGCAGATCCTGGACCAGTACGACTCGCGCGTGGAGGAAGAGGAGCACGCCACCACGGAGACCATCATCACCATGGCCACTAAGCGTAACTAACCCAAACATATCTGTCATTTTTATACGTCTTTTTTTGTTCTACACCTCCACTGAACGCCGTAAGTAAAAAATAATCCATGCATAAATCCTGTGCGTAAAGTTTGTTTCCGGGACGGTTAAGCCGTAAATGACCATGAAGACGTGCGTAATTACGCTGTTCCCGACTATCAAATATTACTTATATCACTTTCAAAGTCTAATTTGTGACCTTTAATTAAAAAATACTGACAGCATTGTAGTTTCAGGGAAATGTTGGAACTTAAAAACTCAATAAAACAAACATCTGCAATTTAAAAACGTTCATGACAAAAGCTTTTATGACAGTAGTGTGAGAAGATTCATATTTTGCGCTTTGTAAAAGTGACTATATTTAAGAGTAAAAAAGTCAAATGAGTCTTCTATTAGATGAAGATGAGTGAAAACGTGCTGTGGCAATATTGGTCATGTGAAACAATAAGTCATTGTATTATTTTTAATCCTACAACAGTAACAGTAGAGGAAAGGTCATAGGGTCAGGAAGAACTTTAGTCTGTAAATTATAAATACTGTGAACAAATTTGAGGGACATCAGGCTATCACTACAACAGAATATGGAAAAGACTGTCGATCCGAGGCATATTTAGTCCTGACGGTGGTGCTAGAGGAAAGGTCCGGGGGTCACTACAATAAATGGGGATTCATCCTCAGTTTGGACAAACCAGAAAACAATTCAGGATGGTGGGAAACGGTATTTCGATCTCTCTGTCTGTACACACAAACTGAAAGATTAACAATAAAGTTGACTTTGACTAATATACATTTCCTCCAGCTAATCCCATGGACCTGGAGGAGTTGTCCTTTTGTTGTCTGTTCAGCCTCAGTCCGAAGATCCAACCCAAGAACATCCTGCGCGCTCAGCTGTGGGTTCACCTGCGTCCGGCCGACACAGTGACCACCATCTTCCTGCAGATCTCCCACCTCAAACCGGGGAAGGAGGGAAACAACACGCGAGTGCGAGTCCGCTCACTGAAGATCGAGGCTGACGCCGGCGCCGGATCCTGGCAGAGCATCGACATCAAATCTCTGCTTCAGGCCTGGCTGCGCCAACCGGAGAGCAACTACGGCATCGAGATCAACGCCTTCGACTCCACCGGACAAGATCTGGCCGTCACCTCAGCGGAGCCTGGAGAGGAAGGGCTGGTGAGTGTACCAAGACATATTCACTTATACTTGAATAGCACTTCTGGAATTGTGTGAAGATCCAAATTAAGTTTGATCTCAATAATCGCAGATTTAGTCGACCTAAAGCCATGTGGGGTCAAAAGTGCTGACCTAATGTTTCACTGAGATCCTGCACACTAGTCTGTGTTGGATGTGGTGTGTTATGTTGTGATCATAAACACACACACTAAACTAAACTAATGTTTGCTTTACATGGCACTATGCAAGTGGTTTTTCTGTTGCATTGCCTGCACATATTTCCAACTCTCTTCCAGCAACCGTTCATTGAAGTGAAGATCCTCGACAACCCGAAGAGAACCCGCCGTGATTCCGGCCTCAACTGCGACGAGGATTCTTCAGAAACCCGCTGCTGCCTCTACCCGCTCACCGTGGACTTCGAGGAGTTCGGCTGGGACTGGATCATCGCGCCCAAACGCTACCGGGCCAACTACTGCTCGGGGGAATGTGAGTTCATGCACCTGCAGCAGTACCCGCATGCACACCTGGTGAACAAAGCCAACCCTCGAGGCTCCGCGGGACCCTGCTGCACGCCCACCAAGATGTCGGCCATCAACATGCTCTACTTCAACCGCAAAGAGCAGATCATCTACGGAAAGATCCCGTCAATGGTGGTCGACCACTGCGGATGTTCCTGAGGGAAACCTGCCGGAGGAAGGCATGGAGATAGAAGGAGTATTTACACATACAACCACTGCCCAACAGAACATAAGGACTACAGAGCAATAGCCCTTACCTCAGTCATTATGAAATCATTAGAAATCATTCGTCTCTGTTTTCTTATCAGTACAAGAAGACAAACTTCATCCATACCAATTTGCATATAAGCTAGTTATAAGAAGCTGTTGCTACTCTTGTTCATATCACTAAACATTTAGATAAGGACAGGACTTCCAAAAGTGGTTTTATTTTCATATTGTGTGCTTTTACCCAACCACAGCGAGTTGCCGCTTTACAAAATATAGTTACTCTCATGTTTATGTTGAGCAAAGTGTTTTTAATAACTGTCCACTGGCGGGGGAACATTTGAATGCACACAAAGTGAAGTATCCCTGCTGCTTCATGTCCTCATGTCTTATGAAAACCTGTCCTGATTTGAGCCTTGACCAGAGCAAACCCTGCAGGACTTCTTCCATGTGCGCCCTTTATTTTGAAAAACATGAACCTAATGGCCGAGCTTACATTGACCTTTCCCTTCCCAAAGCTTGTCTGCAAACTCCTCGCTGTGATCTGTTCTTTGAGAGCGTAACGGGGATAGGCAGAGAGTTCTTAGAAATGTTTTTAACCTGAACAGCACAATGAAAACCTCGGAAATCAAACACAGTTCTTATCACTGGGTTGCATCAAACATTTTCCTTCTTCTGTGCATGTTTGCAATTTCTCTTCTTCGTGTTCCCTAGCTTGCATGCACTACACATTTAGAGGATAAGGAGTGGATGGATACTGGATTTCAGTGCCTTCAAAGTGACGGAGTTGGGATGAGAAGTGCACCATTTAACCTTTTTAGTGATGTCAAAGTATACTGACACACCCTTTGTGTACAATTCTACATCACTGCAGCAGGATGAGATGCTGAACCACAAGAGGTCAGCAAAAGCAAGATTTAAGGTGATGCAAAACATTACAATGAATGCTATTAGAGCCAATGCTACAAAGGACCTCCTCATATACACAAACATTGATTTGCATGGCTCTAACCCAAAAGAAGACCTTTAACTTTCACCCTAACCATACTTTAATGGAAGAAATGATTGCCAGCGTTTAAGTGGATGTTGTGCAAACAGTCGGGGGAGATTTCATCTGGATCCATCTGCCAATTTCAATGTGAGCGCAGAAACTGTGATCTCAGGGGGAGGCTTGAACTCAATCCGAAGCCATGTGCAGATGTCCTGAATGTTGTTGTTCTTCACGGGGCTTTCTGACCCAAAAGTCTTTGTTCTTCTGCCGATGGAACAGAACGTCCACGGATAACAGCGAACACAATGTACGAGATATCTGGTGCATATAAGATGAGATGAGAGGTACTTTATTGATCCCAATTTGGGAAATGTTTGACACAATATAACGCAGGATATTATTTACATTAAGAGTGTAAATGTGTCCAAAGAGAAGCTATGGAGCAGTGAGTTCTCAAATAGTGGTTTGCTTACCTGCTGAAAAAGGCCGATTGTTTCATTATGCTCATCTCTATAGCTTTCATTAAATAAGACACATGTATCCACTAGTACAGGGGGGTCAAACTCAAATACACAGTGGGCCAACATTAAAAAATGGGTTCTAGTCGAGGGCCGGACTGGTTCAATGTTTATTGCAAAACTTATTGAAATGAACTTATTGCACATATTAAACCTGGAACTAACAAAGCTTAAATTATTGCCTATAAAAACAACATTAAACATTAAATAACCAGTTGCATTCATTTCTTATGGCTCTATCTGCAGCTTTTCCAGAGTCATTTCTTATGGCTCTATCTGCAGCTTTTCCAGAGTCATTTCTTATGATTACATTTTTCCACAGGCCTCTAGGGGGGTCCGGGGGTATGCCCCCCCCGGGAAGTTTTTTTGAACATTTTAAAGTCAAATGCTTCAATCTGGTGCACTTTGAGCACACAATTACTAGAGACCTGATCTAGGGGGTACAACTCTAAAACACCCATATGAAAAAGATCGGTTTACATTTTATTAATCAAATAAGTATGTGAACATAACCGATAACCCATATCCAATAACAAATACATGTAACTATTTTATTTGTGTTGTTCATTCATATCTTGTTTTACCTTAACATTTATTTATTTATGCATATTTTTGTATCTCTCCAACTTTAAACGATATGTCTGGTTTACTGTCCTATAGTTTACATTGGAATGATTTCAAACCTGTTTTCATTTATCCTAATAATTATAAAGGAGTGCCTTGGAAATATATGTTTACATCATTTGTGACCAAACCGTTTGAGACCCACTGAGATAACTTCGACTAAAGTGAACTATCTAAACACTCAGAGAGTCCTTTACCTCACTGAGCCTCTCAGTCTGACAGGAGAGCTCTCCTCCACCCTGGTTGTAGAAACATCTACTTCTTCTATCCGTTAGTGCAGCTAGCACCAGATTCTAATAACAACAGCGCCGGTACCGGTGCGCCCTCTCTCTCTCCCTCGCTCGCTCTCTCGCTCCCACGCTCACACTTTGGCTGTGAGCTGTGAGCGCCTGATATGCCAACACCCCCCACTTTCATCACTGACAGCGCCCATCGTACAGGGCAAATGAAAAGTGTAACCGGGGTGAAAAGGGTGTTACATTTACTTAATTATGAATGTTGTTACATCAAGGCCGAAAATTAGGATGAGCCCCAACGGTCAAAATAGTTTTTCCCCTCCCAGAGCTGTCAGCGCAGCGCCTCCACAGATCTGGAGCCCTAGGCGAGCGCCTATGTCGCCTATGCCAAAAATCGGCCCTGCCTACTTCATACAGTGGCAACGTCTCAAGATTTAGCAAAAATACACCTTTATTGAACATACAGTAACACAAATACTACAAATCCACATAACAAACAATCAAAAATGAAAAATGATCACCATTTATTATTATTTTAGCAGCGGCGCGCATATTTCAGCATATAGGGGAAACACTGCTACTGGAGGATTCACATTGTTCACTGTGATTGCAGATTTATTTCAAGAATGTTTTAGGTTTATGAAAGATGATAATACTGAGAAACTGTGTAGACCTGTTTTTTGTAATGTTCTTCCAATAAATATTGCTGTAAAAATGTTATTTATATCTGTTGCCAAGTGGTGCCATTATTAATTGTTTCCAAATTGAGAAAGAACATGACCTTTATGACCTGTATATATTTCTACATGCATGATCATAAATGCACCTTAAATGTTGAAACAGTGGAGGAATTAACACATTTCTTTTTTATTATTAGGTTTTGGTGACCATACTAACAGGCTTGGATGCATTTGTACATTTCTATGTATGTTCAGTATGTTTTGTTAACATTTACGTAATTTGTATTTCAGATAGATGTTGTCATTGTTGTTCCTGGGGCCAAATGAGACACATATGTTTAAAAAAGTGTTTATTTCTGCTCCCTTTCCCCCAAAAAAATACTGTATTGATAAATAAACTTATATTTTGACTTGACACATGTTGGAACAATTGTTAATTGTTCTTATTTTGGATAAAATGACTGAATGTGCAAGCTAATTTGTATCACAAGTTAAGTTTCAGTTTCATAGTTGTAGGTGTTTCACTTTCTCTGAAAACACGTGGTCAGTGGAAGCTCTTCTGATAATGGTCTGCCTCCCCCCGGAAGCTACAGTATTTATCTTTTAACCACATAAATATGATTCAACATCTAGGGTTGTTACCCTCACAGTGTATGAAAACAAAATATACACATATGAATTATTGATCTTCGGCTGATACCTCTAAAAATACATTAAAAAAATACTCTTTGTATTGTTTTTATGGGTGAACGTGCTAACTGGCAGAACAGCCGCGTAAGCCTCGCTCTGATTGGCTGACAGAAGCAAAGAGGCGGGCACAGATCTCAGATCTCGCAGGCTGATTCTGTTTCCTGAACATAACAGTAGCAGGAAAACGCAGAAGCTGTCAACACAGTTTTGGGACAGCCAAAGTTGTATTTCGGTGAGATATTGTACGCGTTTACTCAAATTAAAAGGTAAGTTTGCTCAATTACATCCTTACGCAGTGACAACATGTCTCCCAAATCTGCTGTCTGTTTTTGTATGGTATGTTTAGCTAACGTGAAGCCAAACTGCGCAAAAAAATGGAGTACTAGAAGTCCTAATTAATTAATTGAAGTTAACTTAATTTACTGCAAACCTGGTGAGTCAGAAATATGCAATTTTCACCAGGGAGCTTTAACCATTTAGCGTGTGTTTTGTTCTATGACTCTGGTTTTTATGGCAAAGTGTGCTGAAAAAGTAGGGACATTTAGATTAAATTATATATACTTTGACATTTCACATGAATTAAAACTGTAAATATATACATATCAACAGTAGAATGATGTATATTTAAAAAACAGTACAAATATAGTAATATAATATTGTGGGATGTTATTGACTCTGAAGGAAGTGGCATGAGGAAACGAAACCTATGGACACACGTCACCTTTTCCAGCTTATTATAAAAGATATGATAATAATGTTGAGTCTGCTAAAGTTCCTTTATTGATATGAACTCAAATCACAACATAAAATACACTTTAACAAAACACGTTTTATGAAGTAGTTTGCCAGGATATGAATTACTTCTATTTCTAAGGAGTCCTTTTGACAGGGAATTCATTGTAGGTGAAAGTGAATTTATAATAAGCTCCAGATCTCCTTTGCCCTCTGACCACACTGAGGGTGGCAATTAGATGATGGCATCATAAGTAAGTCATGTATACATGGTAAAGGATTGTATGACACTTTTTAGAAGCTGCAGAGGCAAAAAAAAGACCAAATATACAACTTAAAATACAGATGTGTTAGCAGCTGCAACAGCATCAACATTTGAATAAGAAATTGCATTTATAAATTACATTTTCAACATTAAATGTACATTCGTATAGGCTGTATGTTGACTAACAACACGTACATATGTTTGTGACAGCACATATGCACATCAGCCAAAAATGCAGTACAGAATGATCTAAAAACGATCTATTTAAGACGTGTTGCTCACTGTAATCTGTCCGCAGTGCAGCAGGTGTCAAACTTATCTAGAAGATTGAAATGCCTGAATCCTCATCCATCTTCTTCCTCTCGTTCCCCAGAAGATGGCGCAGTGGAGCCAGCTCCAGATGTTGGACTGTAAGTACCTGGAGCAGGTGGACCAGCTGTACGACGACTCCTTCCCCATGGACATCCGACAGTACCTGAGCAGGTGGATCGAGAGCATCGACTGGTACGAAGACACAAAGAAAGAGCACAAAATATGACATCATAGTAACACGGACAGATTGGGATGTCATCAACACAATATCCACGTGTTGTTTTTAATTAACCGTCCATTCATAATTAATCAGTAATGCAAATAGGTAGTTAGTTGCAGCCATGTTACAACAAAAGTTCCTCAAAGTGTGTTGTTGTGCAACTAATAAGTACGTTTTATTACTTATTAATCAATCATTTTTCTACTGAATTGATCTTCTATATAATGTTGGAAAATAGGAAAGAGAATGCTCATTATCAAACAGTCCTAAGGTGGAAGAATCAATAATGGGGTTGATTTTTAATTGAATAATTATCAAAACAGTTCCAGATTTTTAATCAATTAAGTGTTTAAACTCTTAACTGGTTTGATGTTCCCTTTCTTAAATGAACTCTCTGCAATTCATTAGTATTCATGTAGATGGGGAAACTTCTGTGTAGCGATGCAGGACGAGTCTCCAACTCAAAGGAGACACGGGGAGAGCTGGAGCTTTGATGGCAAACACTGATGGGTTTATTTGGAGCTTCGGCCGGAGAATTCACAAGACAAGTCAGAGAGTCAGAGGTTCTGACTTCACGGGAGAGTTGCCACATTAATTCTGAAGAACTCAACCCCAGACCCGTGTGTTTAGCTCAGAGAGAATAATCAACATGCTGCATAACAAGACAGAATGATAACACCTCTATCAGCTGACGCCACCAGGGAGACAGAACACTGAGAGCACAGCAGCCAAGGTCACAGGTGCTCAGTCAGGACAGAGCTGATGATACACTGGGTCAAAGTTATGGGCTTTGGAAAATATTTCCCCAACACTGTATATACAAACAAAGACATTAAAAAGGATAGCGATACTGATTCAAGCTTTTATAAGAATAGGATAAAGCCTAGAAGAAGCTGTAATTCATTTAAAAGTGAATTAACTCAATACACAAGGCAAAGCAAGTTTATTTATATAGCACCTTTAGACACAAGGCAATTCAAGGTGCTTTCCAAAAATGAAAGACATTCAGACAAAGGCATTTCAAAACAGTCAAAGAAATAATACATGACATGAATAAAAAGTTACAGTGCATTAAGATGTGAATAGTTCACACAGAAGTTCCACTTTACTGATGAACACAACGGCTCAGTTTCAATTCAAAGCAGCGACAAAAAGAAAAGTCTTCTTGCTGGATTTGAAAGTAGTCCGAGTTGCAGCGGACCTGCAGGTTTCTGGGAGTTTGTTCCAGATATTTGGAGCATAATAACTAGGGATGTCCCGATCACATTTTTTTACTCCCGATCTGATTCCGATCATTTGATTTTGACAATCTGCCGATACCGATTTTTCCCGATCCGATCTTTATGCAATGAATTAAGAGAAAAAAAAGGTAACAGATAACGGCTGGTCATCCAACGCGATGCATTCAGCTATCTTGGCTGTTGTTTGTTTGGCCTTTTCACTGTTCTGGGGCCGTTTCTCTTTCCTTTTAAACGTCTCTGAAAGTGTTGGTTGTTTCAGTGCCGTTACCTGAGTGGCCGCTGTGTACTCGTCCTGTTGTTGTTGGTGTTTGTTTCTCAGGTGGCGTATTAGATTGGTCGTGTTGAACGTAGCTCTGTTCTTTCCATCACGCGGAACCTCCGCCTTGCAAACATTGCATCTGGCTGTTACACTGCCTTCGCTTTCAATTTTATAATACTTCCAAACTCCTGACATTTTCTCTGTCCCGAGTCCCGAGTCACCAGCTGAACGTAGCCTCTCGTTAGCTTACTGCTAGACACTGCGCCCACTCTGTTGCCAGCTTTGAGAGAAATAAGCAACCAGGTCTGAAAACAAGCCCAACAGAAGCAACACGTACATGATGTTGTGTCATTTCAAACCAAAACTAAGGCCTCAGGATGACTTGAAGACGTGAACATGGTCATTTTTGTTTTGTAACATTAAATAAAATATATATTTTTTATTAAAAATAAATAAATAAATAATCCCGATCCCCGATTTTTTTTTTCCCGATCTTTTGAAAATCACGTGATCGGATCGGGACATCTCTAATAATAACTGAACTTCTCCATGTTTAGTTCTGACTCTGGGGACAGAAAGCTGACCAGTCCCTGAAGACCTGAGAGATCTGGATGGTTCATCATTTAGCAGAAGATCTGAAATGTATTTTGGGCCTAAACCATTCAGTGCTTTTTAAACCAGCAGCAGTATTTAGAAATCTATTCTTTGACACACAAATAAACCGTATCTTCTTCCAGCTCCTGCACTTTGCCCCTTTCTTTGTTCTATGTCATTTCAATGTTATATCTTCTGAACTACACATTTGAAAGACGTAGTGATGTCTCCTCTGCCTGCTCAGGGACACGGTGGCGGATCAGGACTCTTTGGCCACCGTGCGTTTCCACGACCTCCTCGCTCAGCTGGACGACCAACACAGCCGCTTCGCTTTAGAAAACAACTTCCTGCTGCAGCACAACATCCGCAAGATCAAGAGGAACCTGCAGGTACCGCGACGTTCACCTCTGTGGAGTGTGATGGTTGTTATTTATTATTTCTGCTGATGATAACTGCCTCGATGTCTCTGCAGGATCGCTTCCAGGAAGACCCCATCCACATGGCCATGATCATCTCCAAAAACCTGAAGGAGGAGAAGAAGATCCTGGACGGGGCGAAGAACAGACAGGTAAGGCAGAAAATAAATATATAAAGAAATACTTACTTTAGAAATTAAAGTGGGAATAAACCTGCTGCTCCTCTGCCTCCTCAATAAAGGTATATCTTATTACATTTGAGAGACATTTAAAAAAGAGGAGGCGGAGCTAATGCCTGATCAGATTTCTACCGGAGATAAAGTTAAACGCTGCTGTGATAAAACGCCATCCTGTTTAAACCACATCAAAGATTGTTTCTGAAACAGTAGCTCAAATGCTTTTTCTCTTGAAACCCTTTTGAAAAAGAAATGTAGCCTACCCCTGATCAGCGCAAAAACTATTTGTTAGGGACAAAAAGCCTATAAAGAGGTACAGCACAGCGCTGCACCATCAGAGTCTGATTTATTAAAACAACAACAGTAACTGAGAAACACTTAAATGCTACATTTCAAATGTTTACAATCCATCACTAAATTCATGGCAAACCAATTTTAACATCAAGCAATAACACATGAGACGACATTAGTTACATTGAACTGATCTTTTTAATAAGTTGTACTTAATGTAGTGAAATATGGGCTTGAGCTTCACTGAGGACCTTTGTCATTCTGACAGGGAGGCACCTGCAGTTATTACACTTCGCATTTTGAATTATTAAAAATTTTTTTTTTCATTAACATAAAATAAATCTCACGTACCCCCTGCAGTACTCCAACGTACCCCTAGGGGTCCGCGTACCCCCATTTGAGAACCACTGCTCTGCAGTACAGGTTAGCTCTGAGTGTTAGCGAGGCTTGCTAATGTAAACAAAGACGAGATTACATCCAAAACACGTCAGGCATTGTTTCTGATAGCAACTCTCTGTGGGTCCGCCATCCGAAATTACGTCATATCGGCAGCAAATCTGTATCCGATCGTTGTAGCCCCGTTTTTAAAAGATGTGGGTACGGAGGAAAAGAGAGAGGGTTTGATTTCCTGACGCTGCGTGAGTTACCCGACGCGCCGCGGACACAAAGTGATACAAGACATCAAAAAGTGCATTTTGCATGATAGGTCCCCTTTAAGTTTAAATGGAGCAACTCTTTCTGGAAACATATCTTACTACAAAGACAAAACAGATTGTGTTCTCAGGGTTTTTTCTGCATACCAAAATGCAGATTTCCCCCGTAAAATGTTAGTGATGCCAGAAAACAATATTTCTGTTCGTCAAAAACATATATTATTACTCCAGAAATATGAGTATCAAACAGAGCGTCAGACGGCAGAGACAGCTTTGTCTTTACGGAGCTCTGACGTCTCGTTGTCGTCTACGTCCGCGGAGACTTCTTGTATACGGATGTCACGAGAATTTATATATCTTATATACAAGATCAGCGCCACAGTATTGCCCAAATTGTAAGTAAATATATTTGTTTCTGCAGCAGGACGGCGAGGGGACGATGTCGGCCATGGTGGTGGAGAAACAGAAGCTGGATAACAAAGTGGAGCAGATGAAAGAAATAGTGCAGGTAAACACACCTGTCGTTGTGTAACGGTCCATCTCCATCAAGGAAGGGCTTCTCGTCGTTAATGTCTTCTCTCGCGGTGCAGGTGGCGGATCAGAACATCAAGAAGCTGGAAGATCAGCAGGACGAGTACGACTTCATCGTCGACACACTGAAGAACAGAGGTGGGGAAACGACAAAGCTGTTTTTGTGTTTGTTAGATGCTGTATTAGGGCCAGAGTAAAAAACTCAGTGATGTTGTTTAGGACGATCACCTCATTCTAAAATGTAAGTTGCTTCAACCTTGTGAGTCTAAAATCTCGACGTTTATTCCCCGTAAATGTACCACTTTAATATCCGATAATATCCACATTTCTTGGGCGTAAATGTCAGAAATGCTAGTTTGCACGGGGGGGTGCACGTAACTTTCTCAGTGAGGCACTCAGGAGAACCAGCAGTCAGTGTTTGGTGCTCCAACTTCTGGCCCCACATAAAGTGATGTGATGAAGCCCTCTGTGTCCCGAAGTACTTTGGGAACGTCGACGGGGTTGAGCGTGCCGTGAACGTTGTGATCAGCTGATTTTGCGCAGTTCTCCAGTCAGGGCTCTCGACTAACTTCTTTCACCATCCTCCCGGAACCGTCCCGAAATTAATGTGGACCGTCCCGAATTTGAAATATTAGTTTTTCTACTTCACCTTTATTAGTTAAAATCATTCAAAGTGACCTTTAACATAAATAAAACATCATACAAATCATTAGATGATAATTCATCAACCTTTTTATTTGAGTAAATCAGTCAATCACGTAAACAAAGGCCAAATATATTTAAAAAAACACACAAACGAGAAAGTTACTCTAATATTGAATCCAATCAAGTCCCATCCAATTAACAACAAAATCCAACACTGTGTCCTGAAGACAGAACCCAGAGTAACCACTAACAGGATGACAGTCTGAACACAGGCTCGGTACCCATCCCTACATGGGGAGAGGCAGCATATTGCGAAGGACTAAATACGAGAGTTCTCATCTCAGCCTTATTACCCATAGGGGATGAAGAGGAGTAAGTAAATAAAGAGGCCGGCGCTCCAGGGTCTGGTTCTGCTGTGCGTTTTTGTGATGTAACGGTAAAAAAATGCAGAATTCCTCCACGGGATGCCATTGTTATTGTACATCACTCAACCCGCAAAATACACACACTCAGTACATAGCTAGACCCACACATTTGCAGGCCAGGAAGTCGCGGGCACAGCTGTGTGTGTGTGTCAGTTTCATTTTCATCGCCGTTCGTAGTAGAGTTAGCAGGGTATTTTTATTTTAACTCTCGTCCCAAAATTATTTTTTATCCTCCCCGACCCTATTTTTTTCGGCCCCGGGACGACGGGACGTCCTTAAGCTCGAGCCCTGTCTCCAGTGTGTGCGCGGGGCACAGGATGTGCACAGGGGGGTCTCCCGTTAACAGCTGCCCCGCCCCGTCTGTGCACACGGAGACCGACTCTGGAAAAGCTTCACAAGTACGTCGCTACCCAAAGGCGCTTAGTGACACAAGTGACGGTACGCAGTTCAGATTTTTGCCGGTACCAGTTATGTGCACCCCTGATTAAACACACAGTTTCAAATGGGAGTTTATCCAAACCCAATGCCCCTCGTCAACGGTTTTGAATAATTCACAAATTAGGCAAAAAATGAATAGCATAAATCAAGGGGAAATTGTAGTTGTGTTATTCCTTATTAGATCAAATGAATTGATTCAGATTTAATTTGTGTGTAGAGAATGAACTAAATGGCATGACACCGAAGGAGCTGGAGAAAGAGAAGATGAGGGTCCAAGGGATGTGCCTCGAACTGAAGGCCAAGCGACTGGTGAGCAACAAAAGAGACGTGGTCATCCCTGAAAATAACCACACACCTGCAAAGTTGTGTGAGATTGGAAGCTAAGGTTTCTCCCGTGTTCCCCCCAGGACGTGGTGTCCCAGCTGACGGAGCTCCTGAACGTCACGCAGGCCTTGCTGTCGGACCTGATCTCCGAGGAGCTGCCGGAGTGGAAGCAGCGGCAGCAGATCGCCTGCATCGGAGGCCCGCCCAACGCCTGCGTGGACCAGCTGCAGAACTGGTGAGGACTGGAGTACAGTAACATTTCAATACATGACTTTGTCTTCAATGTCTTCAACACAGATCCTCCTTTCTCCGTCTCCCGTTTGTTTCCATCTTACTCTCCTGCGGCCCTTTCTTCTACTTCCCTTTCCTAACTATCTGCTCCTCCTCTTCCTCCTCTTCCTCCTGCAGGTTCACAGCAGTAGCAGAGAGTCTTCAGCAGGTCCGTCAGCACCTGAAGAAGCTGCAGGAGTTGGAGCAGAAGTTGACGTACGAGAGCGACCCCATCACGCAGAAGAAGGCGTACCTGGAGGCCCGAGCCCTGGAGCTCCTCAAGAACCTGCTCTCCAAGTGAGGACACACACACACACACACACACACACACACACACACACACACACACACACACACACACACACACACACACACACACACACACACACACACACACACAGATGCAGAGGTATTAAAAGGGTCAGCGCAAAACTCTCACCTCAAGGAAATTCTGATTGCTGTCATTAGTGTACACACACACACACACGTACGTACACTCAGGCTTTCAGCTGATGTCTGTTTTTAACATACATGTTTTTTTAAGGGAATTAAAGTGTGTGTGTGTGTGTGTGTGTGTGTGTGTGTGTGTGTGTGTGTGTGTGTGTGTGTGTGTGTGTGTGTTGTGTGTGTGTGTGTGTGTGTGTGTGTGTGTGTGTGTGTGTGTGTGTGTGTGTGTGTGTGTGTGTGTGTGTGTGTGTGTGTGTGTGTGTGTGTGTGTGTGTGTGTGTGTGTGTGTGTGTGTGTGTGTGTGTGTGTGTGTGTGTGTGTGTGTGTGTGTGTGTGTGTGTGTGTGTGTGTGTGTGTGTGTGTGTGTGTGTGTGTGTGTGTGTGTGTGTGTGTGTGTGTGTGTGTGTGTGTGTGTGCAGTTCTCTGGTTGTAGAGAGGCAGCCCTGCATGCCCACCCACCCACAGAGACCCTTGGTGCTGAAAACAGGCGTCCAGTTCACGGTGAAGCTACGGTAAGAATCTAAAATCAACAACAACCGTACAACTCTTCCTCCTCTCCATCTTCTACCAACGCTTCCTTTGTGTTTCAGGTTCCTGGTGAAGCTGCAGGAGTTTAACTACCAGCTCAAAGTCAAGGCGATGTTTGACAAGTAAGCTGCGTTCAAGAGTTTAAATAAATTGCTTAAAAAAGTGGTATAATAATACGTGATCTCTTTCTGTTTCTCAGAGATGTTACAGAGAAGAAAGGGTGAGTCTCAAAACCATTTTACGCGCATATCAGAATATATTCTCCTACACATATTTGATATATTCTCTCAGACTCATAATTATTGACTTGTTGGTGTTGCGTCAGGTTTCGGAAGTTCAATATTTTGGGAACAAACACCAAAGTGATGAACATGGAGGAGTCCAATGGCAGCCTGGCAGCGGAGTTCAGACATCTGGTAAAGAGTCATAGATTTGCACTGGATGTTTTTATCCGTAAATAGAATAATAAGTCGGGTGTGGTTCCTTAATATTGCAGCTAGTGGATTCATATTTTCTGGTATGATTTATAAAAGTGGGTAATGTAGGTTAAGACTACATTTGTGAGTGCTTTGGTAAGGGGAGAAAACAGTTTTAAAACGTCTTGTACTTCTTCACGCAGCAACTGAAAGAGCAGAAAGTTGCCGGCAACCGAACGAACGAGGTAAGAGAAACAATATCAAGAGAAATACATTTCAAAGGTTTTGGATTTGAAGGTTTTCTGCAAGTGTGTGTGGGAGCTTGATATGTGTGTGTGTGTGTGTGTGTGTTCAGGGTCCCCTGATCGTCACAGAGGAGCTTCACTCGCTCAGCTTCGAGTCCGAGCTGCAGCTCAACCAGTCGGGACTTGACATCAAACTCGAGGTGAGACTAGAAGAAAGATCCTTACAGGACTCATCAGTTCATGTTGAGTGTTGTTAATTTCGTCAGCTATTTTTTTATTTAGTTTTAGTCTTAGTCCTGTGTTAAATTTCCTTTTTAGTTTTAGTCATATTTAGTCACCTTCATCCTGTTTTTATTTAGTCAAGATTTAGTCGACTAAAAGTCTGAGCATTTTAGTCTTATTTTAGTCAAAGAAAACTAATTATTTTAGTCTACTTTTTGTCAATGAAAACTGTTGAGTGTTTTTTAGTCATCAGATTATATAGAACATTTCCGTCAAACTAGCCAAAACCAATCATTTGTCATTTTAGTCAAACATATTTCACAATAAGATTATATCTTGTCCTTATTTGATGAAACACAGGTTGAATGATTAAGAAGCTTTGCAGAGAGTATCAGGTTTGTGGTGTTTTTACCTGTGTTTTGGCCACATTGCTTCCCTTCTGATGAAACAATGCATTCTCTTTTTTTCTCCGCCTCATTGTAGCGAAAATGGGACCAAAAATCACATCGTTTCTTTCTCCCAAGCAGTGGTGGCTTTAGACTTTTTCGTTGTCAGTCATTTTGACGGACAGGATCGTAACATTTCCGTCATAATCCATTATTACCCGTCGAGTGCACAATTTATCACTCACTCGCGCTGACGGGGGGTATTCGGTTAACGCGAGTGCGACCACTGCTCCCAAGCCCTGTTGTTGCTATTTCATTTTCTGTTGAATAAGGTTAGTTAGACCACGAGTTAGACCACGAGTTAGACCACGAGTTAGACCACGAGTTAGACCATGAGTTAGACCACGAGTTAGACCATGAGTTAGACCACGAGTTAGACCACGAGTTAGGCCACGAGTTAGACCACGAGTTAGACCACGAGTTAGACCACGAGTTAGACCACGAGTTAGACCAGAGTTAGACCATGAGTTAGACCACGAGTTAGACCACGAGTTAGACCACGAGTTAGACCACGAGTTAGGCCACGAGTTAGACCACGAGTTAGACCACGAGTTAGGCCACGAGTTAGGCCACGAGTTAGGCCACGAGTTAGACCACGAGTTAGGCCACGAGTTAGGCCACGAGTTAGGCCACGAGTTAGACCACGAGTTAGACCCGAGTCTTCCTGACAGTTCATATTGTGCCGCTGCCCGGTGTAATTCAAATCTCCCGCCCCGCGCAGCACAGACACACAGCTGCTGCCCAGCCGCAGCACAGACACACAGCTGCTGCCCAGCCGCAGCACAGACACACAGCTGCTGCCCAGCCGCAGCACAGACACACAGCTGCTGCCCAGCCGCAGCACAGACACACAGCTGCTGCCCAGCCGCAGCACAGACACACAGCTGCTGCCCAGCCGCAGCACAGACACACAGCTGCTGCCCTGCCGCAGCACAGACACACAGCTGCTGCCCAGCCGCAGCACAGACACACAGCTGCTGCCCAGCCGCAGCACAGACACACAGCTGCTGCCCTGCCGCAGCACAGACACACAGCTGCTGCCCAGCCGCAGCACAGACACACAGCTGCTGCCCTGCCGCAGCACAGACACACAGCTGCTGCCCTGCCGCAGCACAGACACACAGCTGCTGCCCAGCCGCAGCACCGGAAATGGAACTGCTGGGAGAAAAACTGACTATCAGAGATGTAACGTTATCTTTGATAATATTTCGTCTCCTCATTTTTCGTCAACGAAAGTAAAGAGAGATTTTGGCATAGTTTTTATTTAGTAAACTACATTTTCGTCTCGTCACTTTTCGTCAACGATATTGCATGATGATTTCGTTACAGTTATTGTTTACTGCCGTCGGTGCCGTCTCGTCATCGTCTCGTTTTCGTCATGGAAAAAAAGGTCGTTGACGAACATATTTCGTCATAGTTTTAGTCAACGAAATTAACACTAATGTTGAGTGAGAAAGTGTGTTCATGATTAATTCCTGTTGTGTGTGGTGGTGTTGTTGTTGTTGTTGTTGTTGTAGGCGATGTCTCTGCCTGTTGTGGTCATCTCTAACGTCTGTCAGCTGCCTGCTGGCTGGGCCTCCATCCTCTGGTACAACATGCTGACCACTGAGCCCAAGGTAAACACACACACACACACACACACACACACACACACACACACACACACACACACACACACACACACACACACACACACACACACACACATATGTTACCACGGCTGTTTCATAATCAAAATGAGAAAAAAGTAGGATATCTGTGTAACATTTCAATGTATTTTATCATGATAAAACATTGGTATCAGCCTAAAAGCTCCAGTAAAAGTCCCCTATATTTGACATGCACTCAGTTCTTCATCAAGTCTCCTCCTCTCCTCTTCCTCAGAATCTGAAGTTCTTCCTCACCCCTCCTGCGGCGAAGTGGTCTCAGCTGTCGGAGGTCCTGAGCTGGCAGTTCTCCTCCGTCACGCAGCGAGGCTTGAACCAGGAGCAGCTCAACATGCTGGCCGACAAGCTGCTCGGTAGGAACCAAAGCGAACAGCGAACTACCTAAACTAGAAAATATGTAAACAGTTTAGAAATATGTCCAAACACGAACAGCTCCGACACCTGCAGAACCTTTCACACTTTACAGAGTTCAGCAGAACTCAACGGGGGCCTTTGGCGTTTTAGCAGCCAGGTATAAATTACACAGTTATTAACGGCATATATATTGCACATAGTTTGTTGGTATTTAGCAGCAGGGGGTGATATAGTCTGTGTTGTGGTGTGTGTAGGGGAGGGGGGGTCTACTAGGGGCTGTGCTGGTTGTAAAGTCTGACCGCAGCAGGAAGGAAGGACCTGCCGTATCTCTCCGTGAGACAGCGGGGGTGCAGCAGCCTGTCGCTATGTGACAAAAATGTGTGAAATGTTAGAAAGATTTGATTATTTTTTAATATGAATTGTAAATGTTTTTCTGCAGGTTCTAAAACCCAGAGGAACCCAGACGGACAAATCCCCTGGGGCAAATTCTGCAAGGTGAGCCACGGTCATTTAAAAGAACGACTTCTCACTGCAATCTCCCAAAGAAAGGCAGTTTTGGTATAAAAGTAGTTCAATCAGGAGAGACGGTTTTGATGTAAGGGTACATATTTATTGCCAGGAATACCCAAATGAATGTAATGGGGTTTTGGCGATTAGGCCCCGCTGTGCAGGAGTATCATTCGGGAGGGGAGAACCGATCTGATGAAACCCCCCGGGATCTAGACACTGGTGGTGGTGAATGGATGGTTGGGTTCGGTCTGAAGGGGAGTGGCTTAGCTTGACCCTGGTGGTGGTGGTGAATGGATGGTTGGGTTCGGTCTGAAGGGGAGTGGCTTAGCTTGACCCTGGTGGTGGTGAATGGATGGTTGGTTCAGTCTGAAGGGGAGTGGCTTAGCTTGACCCTGGTGGTGGTGAATGGATGGTTGGTTCAGTCTGAAGGGGAGGGGCTTAGCTTGACCCTGGTGGTGGTGAATGGATAGTTGGGGTCGGTCTGAAGGGGAGGGGCTTAGCTTGACCCTGGTGGTGGTGAATGGATAGTTGGGGTCGGTCTGAAGGGGAGTGCCTTAGCTTTACACTGGTGCTGGTGAATGGATAGTTGGGGTCAGTCTGAAGGGGAGGGGCTTAGCTTGACACTGGTGCTGGTGAATGGATAGTTGGGGTCGGTCTAAAGGGGAGGGGCTTAGCTTGACAGTGGTGGTGGTGAATGGATAGTTGGGGTCGGTCTGAAGGGGAGTGGCTTAGCTTGACCCTGGTGGTGGTGAATGGATAGTTGGGGTCGGTCTGAAGGGGAGGGGCTTAGCTTGACACTGGGTGAATGGATAGTTGGGGTCGGTCTAAAGGGGAGGGGCTTAGCTTGACAGTGGTGGTGGTGAATGGATAGTTGGGGTCGGTCTGAAGGGGAGGGGCTTAGCTTGACCCTGGCCTCAGAGGGACAGGAGGTGAAAGGGGGGAGAAGGGTTGCGTCGAGTCACCTGAAATGACAGCTGTCAGAGAGAGGAGAGCAGATTTAAAAGGGTTAGCGGAGCGCTATGATAGGCTTGTGAGAATAGAGCGAAGTGATTGGTTAAGCTGGGGAGTGACGCCCCCGATCACTTATTGAGAGGAGAGAGAGTAGTAACATGGACATAGTAAATGAATGAGTAAAGACGGTCTTCCTGGTTGAACTTGCGCTGAGCTTCGTGTGTTGAAATGCAGAAATATATGAAATTGTGTTAAAAAGACATGTTGCAACTCGTGGTGTTCCCCTGCTGGATGCATTACCTTTGCTAAACTAAACACTTCTCCTGTCCAGCAGCAGAGTGCCAATGAGAAGGCTTTTCCCTTCTGGCTGTGGATCGAGGGGATCTTGGATCTGATTAAAAGACACCTGCTCAGTCTCTGGAACGACGGGTACTACTTTGAGACAGACACATTTATGCATATTTACACATTAAGACATCAATCAATAAAATAACAGTCACTTCAATAACTTTGAGAAATGAGAAATGAGAAATTTTTCTGTGTGTTTGCAGCTGCATCATGGGCTTCATCTGTAAAGAGCGGGAGAAAGCTCTGCTGACTGATAAATGTCCCGGGACCTTCCTGCTGCGCTTCAGTGAGAGCAGCAAGGAGGGAGCCATCACCTTCACCTGGATCGAGCACGACGTCCACGGTGAGCAGAACATTGCATTTATAAAAAACTACTTTGCACACGTGTTGAATATTCGTAGTGTCCAGAGATGGTACAAGTACACACGTCCTTTACTCAAGTAGAAGTACAGATACTCGTGTGTAAAGATACTCCGGTAAAAGTAGAAGTACTGACTAAACTTCTTTACTCAAGTCAAAGTAAAGAACTTTGAAGTGTACTTCAGTAAAAAGTACCCATAACTAGCAGCTGCTTTAAAGAGTACCTGACCTCCCTTTATATTAATAGAACAATAATGTCATTGTTAGCTAATGAATGTTTCCATGCTGAACAACGGCAACATGACAACGTTTCCATTGGTCCCTCTTCTTTAGAGAAGACCAGGAAATGATGGATACACGGATCGTGTTCAAATCAATAGGCACGCAATGACTCTAAAGAATAATGATCACGCCACCAGACACACATTCAGACTAAAGGAACCAGCTGTTTGGGAAATGAGAGAAGTAGAAAGTACAGGTATTTGTGTTCAACATGTAAGAAGTAGAAAGTTCAGGTATTTGTGTTCAACATGAGAGAAGTAGAAAGTACAGGTATTTGAGTTCAACATGTAAGAAGTAGAAAGTACAGGTATTTGGGTTCAACATGTAAGAAGTAGAAAGTACAGGTATTTGGGTTCAACATGTAAGAAGTAGAAAGTACAGGTATTTGAGTTCAACATGTAAGAAGTAGAAAGTTCAGGTATTTGTGTTCAACATGTAAGAAGTAGAAAGTACAGGTATTTGG
Source organism: Pogonophryne albipinna (assembly GCA_028583405.1). Lineage (NCBI taxonomy): Eukaryota > Metazoa > Chordata > Actinopteri > Perciformes > Artedidraconidae > Pogonophryne > Pogonophryne albipinna. The sequence continues at coordinate 188,475 of JAPTMU010000186.1, forward strand.
GTTCAACATGTAAGAAGTAGAAAGTACAGGTATTTGGGTTCAACATGTAAGAAGTAGAAAGTACAGGTATTTGTGTTCAACATGTAAGAAGTAGAAAGTACAGGTATTTGGGTTCAACATGTAAGAAGTAGAAAGTACAGGTATTTGAGTTCAACATGTAAGAAGTCAAAGTAAAACGTCATCAGAAAGATAAGTAGTGGAGTAAAGTACTGATACCAGAAACATGTACTTACACACACACACACACACACACACACACACACACACACACACACACACACACACACACACACACACACACACACACACACACACACACACACACACAAACTGTCAAGTGGGAACTAAGTATGTTTTTGTGTTTCTCTTATTTTCCTACGACACCGTTATGAGTGGCTGTGAATACGAAAATATCAAAGACAGACCGTTTATTTCTATTTATTTATTTTTTGAGAAAGGAGCCGGTAATATCAGATTATCTTCTTCTCCCGGCTCCTTTTCCGGTACGGTGTGTTCATAGAGACATGCTTTATAAATAATTGTTCTACATTAAGTTGTGCATACCATGAACGTAACACACCAAAATGAAATGTTAGCTTCTTCCTCATGGTCCGTGTTTCTGAACGCAGATCAGCCGCTCTTCCACTCGGTGGAGCCGTACACGAAGAAGGAGCTGTCGGCCGTCTCTCTGTCCGATATCATCCGAACGTACAAAGTAATGGCCGCTGAGAACATCCCGGAAAACCCGTTGCGCTTCCTCTACCCGAACATCCCCAAAGACAAGGCCTTCGGGAAGTACTACCCCAAACCCACGGAGGGTAAGAAGTCACTGAAGCCTATTTCTTTCACTTCTCTTTGCACGACTGAACACCTGGAGCCAAGTGCAGCTGGAGCCAAGTGCACACTAAAGCTGGTGCACTCGTGCATTTCTGAACCCATTTTCTTTCCCTTTTCACACGTTTTAATCTGTGTTACTGCCTTCCAGCTGCAGAGCCCATGGACGTGGAGAACTGTCAACCGAAGAGCATCTACATGAAGACGGAGCTCATATCTGTCTCAGAAGTGTAAGCAGTGTTAAAAACAATAACATGATGTATTGAATTATTAACAGATGAAATACTAAGTCTCTGTCCACGTTCTCCTGTGCAGACATCCGTCCAAACTGCACGACAACATGATGCCAATGTCTCCGGACGACTACAAGGCTTTATCGCAGTACGTCAGTCCCCGAGACATCGATGCTGTGGTGAGTTGGACTTTTAATGAAGGACAAAATCAATACAAATCTATAACTGAAAAGGTAATACAATCAATCAATCAAAACTTTATTACAGACTCAGGGTCATTGCATAAATTACATACACAGCATAAAAACTAATTCATAGTTTAAGAATTATTTTAAATCAGTGTCCTACAAAGAGACACCAATGTCTCCACAGCTGCGATTGGCAGTGTGTACTAAACCTTATGTTCGATAAGGCCAACAGGATTTCATTATCAGAGTCAATAAGCCGGAAGATACATTCATACATGAGACAGCTTGTAGAGTATTGACTCCTGCAGCCACAAACATTTCACTTGCACTAGACCATCGAGGTCTCTTCAGCAATATTCTCACGGCATCATTATAAGTATGGGTGCAATCGACTTAATGGATTAAAGCCAATTACCAAATTAGTTGCCAACTAATTCAGTCGTCGATTCGTTGGTGACGTCATCACGTGTGTTTTAACGTGCCGTTAAGCTCCAACGTTATCGGTCTTTTTATCGGTACTGGAGACATTAAAAAAAGACATGTATTATTGCTACAAAAACATAATATCGCAGTCTTAGTGTCGCCGACTCGTTTCTAATATGCAAAAAGACAAAAATATGCGTCGATGGTGTATTTTTTCGATCTTTCCAATCCAGACGAGATCTCTCCCCCGTCTGTGTGCGAGGGGGCGGGGTGGTTTACACACACACAGCTGCTACATGCAACAACACAAACACACACACACACACACACACACACACACACACACACACACACACACACACACACACACACACACACACACACGGAGGAGATGGCGGAGAGAACTTGCTCCGAGGTGGTTAAACTTTACCCGTCTCGATGCTCGTTGCCTAAAGTGCAATAAGAGTTTAGCATGTGAGGGCGGTAACACGAGCAATTTGTCTAAACATTTATCAAAAGTGCTCCACATCCAGACGGAGGAATGCACCGGGTTCCACTGTCTTTCTAGTAGCTCTGTAGCCCCATCCACGAGGAACGTTTCCACGTCAGGTGTTCTGTATGCTAGCAGCAACACACGGAGTTAACTCAATGATACAAACATGGGTTAATGATTAGAGGAAACTGAGTTATTTAGTTTTACAGCTATTCTGTTTACAGTTCTGTCATCAGATTATTTAATACGATTTGTTAAAACATTGTCGTTTCTTTTGATGTGAAATATTATTTATTTAATTTAAATAAAAAGCAATGTTAGTTTTGTTCACAATTTGTTAATTTAATAATATATGTATTTTTGAATCAAGTATTCATCTTGTCTTCATTGTTAGTTTCCACATGCCTAAAACAACCTCAAGCTAAATCTAAAAGTAGATGGCTAAATCAGAGCGTTTGAGAAATTGTGCAAGGCGTACAGTAATAGTCCGAATATCAAATTAGTCGTTTGTTGCAGCCCTAATTATAAGCTACTTGAAGTTTCCGTAAACTTGCTTTTCTGCAGTTTGACCACAAATGTGCCGAATAGAGTGGTGTGCAATATGCTCTGAACGGAGACATCTTCACTCCATCTGTCCACGCACTAAACTTAGGAGAATGTTTGCTTGTGCATACATCATCATTGCCTATAAATATCTTCATCATCTGTTCTGTAATAAAGTGTCCAAGATATTTTAACTTATTACAGACACTAAGATGAATATCAGACAATTTAAAATAAGGACATTTTCGACACACACAAGTAGAGTCATCAGTTATCGCAGTAGGTAAAGTAAAACACACGTTAAAATCCAATTAGGAGTTTCAAGGTTTCTGTCTTCTGTCAATGTCTGCTGTAATCTGCAACGGCGTAAAAGGGTTAAAGAAATATAAATTATTAATATTTAGACCCTAATACGCCGTTGTAGTGATCAGATTTGTCTTCCTTTAAGTCTTGTTTGTTTGTCCTGTTGCTTTCAGACCAACAATCTGATTGATGGATTTGAAGAGTTTGACGTTCAGGTAGATCTGATATGTTGCTATTCACCGCTGCTGCTAAATGTGCTTTACCCCTCTTAATTAAACGTATGAATGTATTAAATCCCTCTTTTCTTTTCTCCCCAGATGAGCTTTCCAAACCAGAACTGATGAGGGCGTCTTGACAAAAACACTCTAAGACGTATTGGAAAGACATGGAGACAAGAGCCCCATAGAGAGGCGAAGTCCCTTCCGACCCATGGGACCTTATTCTGGAAAGATTATGCATTGAAGTCAATGGAGAGAGAAAGATTATGCATTGAAGTCAATGGAGAGAGAAAGATTATGCATTGAAGTCAATGGAGAGAGAAAGATTATCTCTCGATCCCGTTTGAATTGTGCTACGAATTACACATATGATGTTTGTCAATCTTAACAAATAATTTCCGTGTCAAAAAAGTCACAGTTTGTCGTAAAACTGTTGAAATAAAAGACTATGAAAAATACGCAGCTAGAAAGACTACAAATCCCAGAGTCCCGGTCCCGCATGCTGGCTCTTAGGGAACCGACTAACTCCCCTTGTGTGTGTGCACAGCTCTCAACACGCCCAGACTTGGAGTGATTTCCACCTCTTTTAATACTTTCCGCCTCGTTCTGAAAGAAAGAAGTGAAATGTTCCAACGTGACGGCCGTCTTGGTGTGTGGTGCGAGATGGGAGTTGTAGTTCATTGAGCGGTTTCACACAAACAAAGTGTTACTTCACAGTTTTACGACACATTTTAATTGTTTTGACTTGTAAAATTATCTTTTAAATTGACAAACATCATATGTGTAATTCGTGGCACAATTCAAACGGGATCGAGAGATGATCTTTCTCTCCCCATTGACTTCAATACATAATTTTTTCCGAAATAAGGTCCCATGGAGGAAAGGGAGGGACTTCGCCTCCATATGGACGAGATTAGGATAATTTTAAATATGGCCTATGATCAAGTATAAACGTCTTCAGGTTTAATCACCCAAGTAATCAAATGACTGTTTATACATCCAATCAAGACATTATCTGTCACTTTATTGTACATACATATTTCTTTTTATTGTGAAACTCCCTATAGTTTCGGTTAAACAGTCAAATGTGATGCCTTTATTGTTCTGTAGCAGAAACTGAGAGTACAAACATCTGTGGAGTTTTACTATAGCACTTAACGCCACTCTAGGTATTTTGCTTTCATTGGGAATGAGTTTGACATTTCTACGTAGCTGGGGCTGATATTTCATCATTAAACCTGCCTGTGTGAATACAAGAAGACAATGTGTTTGTTATTAACGAGATTATTTAATGAACTTTTACACAAAAGACACACTTGTCCTTTCACAGACACCATTTCCTAAAAGTCAAAGTCTGGTGTTTTTAAATCTGATTTGAAGTGTTTATGGTGGAAAAATAAGATTTTTTACATCTACAGGAATTACAAAAAGTACTAATATAAACATTAACATTTTGCAATAACTTTGGTTGTGTTTCTGCAAATAGCCTGATATTTTGTAGCAAGGCTATTTTATCGATCTAATGTGTGAGTTTTTTTGTTTAATCTGATTCTGTGCAAAAACTAATAATCCACCAAAATATATGTTGTTGCTAATCTTCGACATATCCAAGACTGTGATAAAAAAGAAAAGAAAAGCCGACCCCCCCCCCCCAACATTTATTATGTGGAAAATAACAGCCTTTTTGTGCATGTTTTTCATAGAAAACGCAAATCAATCAATCAATCAATCAATGTTTATTTATATAGCCCAATATCACAAATGTTACATTTGTCTCCGTGGACTTCACAGTGTGTACAGAATATCAGTATGACAATACGTGTTTTCAAACTGGCAGTTAAAGGGTTAAAATCCTGCAAATAATTTAATATTTGGTATTTTTGATCTGGACTGAAGTTGATTGAAAGATTTAACCCCAAAAAGTTAAAAAAAATATTAATCTGTTATCATTTTATAGCAGTTTTTGGAAGTGGACATTTTTGTCCAGAATGACTAATGTGTGACTTTTTTGTTTAATCTGATTTTATGCAAAAACTAATGATGCACAACAATCCATTTTGTTGCTAATCTTTGACATATCCAAGACTGTGATAAAAAAAAGAGCCAGTCCCCAGATATGTATTTTATGGAAAATAACTCATTTTCTCTGTTTTCATCATGCAAAACAACAGCGATTTCATGTATTCAAAATGGCATTTAAAGGGTTAAAATCCTGAAAATGATTCAATATTTTGTATTTTTTATTAGGGCTGAAGTTGATTTAAAGATTGAACACAAAAAAGTTGTGAAAAAACCTTTTAATATAATGTTTTTATCAAACTCTTTTGCAGTGGACATTTTTGTCCCGAATGACTAATTTGCGTAGTCCAATCGAATGAGACCGGAGGGTTAAAAGCTTTCTTCTGCTTTCTAAAACCTGTGTGAGTAAATGAAGGAGAGGTTTACGAGGTGCACCTGAAGGCACCATGCAGCCCGATGACGCAGCACGTCGCCGCTAGGGGGCGTGATGACATCACTGCGTGAGTTGAAGTGTTGTGAAGGTGAAGAGAACAGATGGAGATGTCAGGGAGCTTTTTGTGTTGGGAGGAGGCAGCTTTTAAAGCGTCTAACGGGGGTAAAACTTCCCAGAAAAGCTTCTCAGGACGAAAAACGGTTCAAGTTATTGAATTAAAACTCCGAACAACCAATTAGGGCGAAGCTCGTGCCACCTGTTGGAGCTGCACGCGGAGAAAATACGTCGTTTGCGTTTTGTTCTGGAGCGAATTAGCATTTTTAAGTAAGTAAAACGTCTTTTAAATCCATCAAATGTTACATTATCTTTTAGGAGTTGTATTTTTGCAGCTTCTTAGTGAATTGGCTCATTTATAAGTGGCTTTTTCTTCTTTAACTTTAACATTTTGCTTGATATGTGCATTACGTTTTTGGTGTTTTGTCAAGACATGTTTAGCCTGTGACATAAAACTGAGAAATATTACAATTTAATTGATAAAAGTTGTCTATTTCTTCAAAAAAGGTGCACAATATGTGTTTTACTTACGAAATACGTCTTAATTAATCAATTAAAGCCTAAAATTGAGCCTAAATTAATAAAAAACGAATCATATTTGACTTTTATCATCAAATATCTTATTTAATGGAGTCAACAGGTGTCTCCAACTAATGCTAGATTTCATTATCAATTTATCTTCCAACTATTTTATCGATAAATAATAGTTTTGTGTATTAAAAGTCAGGAAATAGTTAAAGTTGACATGTTTCAATTGCTTATTATATCCAAATATGAGTAAAAACCTGAAGATACCACCTTTTATTTTCCTTTTCCAACAAGAAAGAAGTAAATATTCATGTTTGAGAAGCTAAAACAAAGCTTGAATTCAATTATTTATCGTTATAGTTTGACTTTTCTGACATTCAACCAATCATTTCACTTATAATGTCTGTATCACGACATTTTTCTGGCAGTCAGAGCTCTGTATTGCTAATGTTCCTGGGGGAAGTCGTATATTAGTAAAGCATTCGTATACATTAAATTGTAATATAATAATGAATGTTTTGGGTACGTAAATGCAGATTGTCAGGGTGACAGATGTTGATGGAGCCCTCTGAACGCGAGGAATGGACGCCGTGGACTACAGAGACGACCTGAGAGTTTCTGCAGGGAGGATGAGGTGGTGGAGGGACGTGGAGATGTGGGATGAAGAGGAGGAGGAAGAGCTGGTGGAGGTACTTCTCCGAGGAAAAGCACCCTGGGGCTTCACCCTGAGAGGAGGCACGGAGCACAGGGAGCCTCTGGTCATCACAAAGGTAAGCAATGGTCATCGTTCTTGGCACAGGCATGGTAAAATGTCCAACAATATGCAGCCCTGTGTTAGTACAGTTATTTAAAGCATAATTTCATCACTGTCAGATGGGCTGAATATCCAAGGATGATGAGTTCGCTGTAGTATATGGCAAAGAGAAGCATATAACCCTTGAATGATAGAAGGTCAAACCAGCTTAACAAGGTGCTAATTGATGCCAAATACACAGTTTTACAGACGGAAAAGGTCCCGAAATGCAAAAAAAACAACTTACCGAATAGTTTTCTTCATATAATCAGTAAGATATTCTCAAAATACCTCGAGTACAAGTATTAATTGTGAAGTAGCGTGTGTTTAACTGTTATATAATGTTACCACTGTGGATGTATTTGACAGCTACTGTTTGGGAGTTCAATCTGCAGCAATTAGACCTACGGTGCAGAAGTCAAGGCGTTTCATTAGAGAAATACTGACACTTGAATGCATCGTCAGAAGCGATATTTCATCCTGCATGTTTCAAACTCCACCACTGATGTGCGAGGTTTTACACTTCAGGGTCAAAGTGGCTTTTTCTGCTTTTAACTTTCACATTTTGCTTGATATGTGCATTACGTTTTTGGTGTTTTGTCAAACATGTGACATAAAACTGAGAAGTATTACGATTTAATTGATCAAAGTTGTTGCAAAATATGTGTTTTACTTACGAAATTGAGCCCAAGTGTATCAATCAAATGTGACTTCTATCATCAAATATCTTATTTAATGTAGGTGTTAACAGGTGTCTCCAACGTTTGCTTGTTTTCATTTTCAATTTATCTTCCAACCATTTTCTTGATAAATAATTGTTTAGTTTTATTTTCATTTTCAACCAAGAAAAAAGCAAATATTCATTTTTGAGAAGCGAAAACAAAGCTTTTCACCTGTGTTTTTTAGTGCTGGTGTTGCCTGTAGTTCACATGGAGCAGTGCACGGTCTCAGGTCTCAGGGGTGCAGGACTTAATATTTAATCAGAGCACTCAGGTTGCCGGCCACCACATGAGGATGAAATACTATCCTGAGTGAAACTTCCCCCTTAAAGTCAATACAAAGTGTTCCTTTCCAGAAACCCTTTTTTTAAAGGCAGGTTTTAATGAGACACAACATGGCACCTCGATGCTAGCAGCTATGCTATATGAACATGCTAAATCCCGCTAGTAATAACAAACATATGTTGTATGATTCTTAACATTTGCAGTACTTCTGTGTATTGTTATGCAGGAAGAACGTGTGTGTGTGTGTGTGTGTGTGTGTGTGTGTGTGTGTGTGTGTGTGTGTGTGTGTGTGTGTGTGTGTGTGTGTGTGTGTGTGTGTGTGTGTGTGTGTGTGTGTGTGTGTGTGTGTGTGTGTGTGTGTGTGTGTGTGTGTGTGTGTGTGTGTGTGTGTGTGTGTGTGTGTGTGTGTGTGTGTGTGTGTGTGTGTGTGTGTGTGTGTGTGTGTGTGTGTGTGTGTGTGTGTGTGTGTGTGTGTGTGTGTGTGTGTGTGTGTGTGTGTGTGTGTGTGTGTGTGTGTGTGATCTGTTTACAGTCACGTGTGGGGATTCGCCTCCCTTATGGGGACAAATTGGAGGTCCCCATAAGGGGAATCATTAATTTTAGGGTGAAGACTTGGTTAAGGGTTAGGCATGTTATGGTTAAGGTTAGGATAAGTCTCCAGGAAATGCATGTAAGTCAATGTAATGTCCCCTGAAGTGATGTATACATGGTGTGTGCAGGTGGAGGAGGGCAGCGCGGCGGCGGCGGTGTGTTTGCAGGTCGGAGATGAGATGGTGAGCGTGAACGCAGTGTCTCTCAGCGGATCCCGTCAGGAGGCCATCTGTCTGGTGAAGAGCTCCCATAAGACCCTCGGTCTGGGCGTCCGAAGGTACGGAAACAGAAGTTATCTCAGCTCCTGTAACGATGCAACAACTTTTATTTAACACCTTCCGTTTCATTTCGAAAGAGGGGCCGAAGAGTGTTTTGTGTCAGTATTATGCATTAGGTGAGAACAATCTCACTGGTCCCCGGCTTGAGCTTCAATCTCAGGATCCATGTGTCTGTGATCCTCTCCAGAATGGAAGTAGTCATCACATACAGAGACTAGTTCCTGAACAGTGTCCTTCGCATGCTGATATGCAACAGAGGGAGTCATACGTTTGTTATACATGCCGCTTTACAGAAGCACTTTGCCCATAAACTACATGTCCCACAATGCATCTTGTTTTGTGACATGCACACTGAAGAGACTTGCAATTATTCGCCCTGGACTTCTGCTTTCAAACGTAGTTAATTATGAAGTTATTACCCTATCTGATAATAATCCAATGCAGAGGCAATAACGTAATATAATACATCATTTTATAGATATGTATATTTATATAGTCTAAAAGTTACAACTGTCCCTTTGAGTGCAACTTTAATGCTAATGTGGCCCGCGATGAAATTGAGTTTGACCCCCCTGCTTTAGGAGGTCAAAGCCACGGTTTTGGAGCCCTGCGTCTCGTACAAAAGCCGACGAGAAAAAACGTAGAGATGAGTTGCTCGCGCTACCCTAAAAATCTTCCCCAAGCATTAATTGTTCTGGTATTAACGGGGGTCCGCCGAGGCGATGGGCCTCTCGCTGCTGGTTTGCCTCTGAGGGAGAAACAAAAGCAGTATTGTGCAGGCGGTGGAGCTGCGGCAGAGAGTTATTCCAGATAGTAATGACTCCTAAATGAGACGGAAAGGAGCCCCCTCTGGCAGATAGTATCATGGTTTAGTTCCTCCTCTAGTTAACACCAGTTAATCAGTCATCACTTATGTATGAGGCAAAAAAATCTAGGTTCAGCTTCATGAGTGTGTGTCAGACGTGTTGATGCATTTGTACATGTATAACTTTTAATAATACAACATATAATAAATGGCTTTTTCGGTACAGGATGTTATTGTTAAAAGATTCAAATGTCAAATGTATTGCACAATAGCTGTGCTTTATTAGAACTGAGCTATGCCTGTGGCGAGCTATTAACAGGCTTTACACTGTGCCTTGTCTTTCTCTTTCTTCGTGTAGTAGCGCCTCACTTCAGAGCGTTTACCGCGACCCATCTTCGGTGTTACGAAGTGACTGAGCTCGTGAACTGCCTACGGGAGGGCGGGGGAGCCTCGCTGCGGGGCAACTGTGGACCTCTGTCAGCGCAACTTACATGATGTCGTTATTAAGGGCGGTGCCGGCCGTCAGCGTACCGAGCCGGACGTCAACGACCCTCTGACGACCGGCCGTTCTGTGATTCTCCAGGTCCGCCCTGTATTCCACCGGGTCACCGCGGCGCAGACGGACCCGCTGGAAGACAGGGTCTACCGCGTTTAGGAACCGTTAAGCAGAACCGAAATTGTGTATTTTGTATGGGTACCCGGTGCTTTCTTATCGGTTCTCATCTGGAACCGAGTTTCAGTTCCCAACCCTACTCTTATAACACTTTATTGAAATAGTATCTACTGTTATAATAACAAGGGTTTAATGTTGAGCTAACTAAGACTCCTAAAACTCTCAGAAATGTATTTTACATTCTAGTAAAGACATTTTAGGGTTTTGAACAACAATATTTAAACATATCAAACATTTACTGGTAAAACTAATGATTGAACATCCAAACTGCAAAGAGAGTTGATTGCTTATGTATTTCATGTCTCTCTACAACAATAACTTTCTTTATCTGCTGTCTCACTGTTTAGCTATCATTGCTCAAACCTCACAAATGTTCATTTTAAATTCAGTTAAACAGGAAGACCTTTTAGGAAATGTGAATAAAATATGACAGAGTAATGTTTAATCAGTAAAACTAATGAATGTTAATGTATCTCGGCCTATCTGCTCCATGTGTGTGTTCAGTGTCCCGTCAGAATTACATGCTCAGTGGCAACAGAGTCTTAAAGCTTGAATCCAATTACTAGTTGCAAAGCCACAGGCGTGTGCTCAGCTTTGCAGAGCGGGTTGATTTAAAAAAGAGGGGACGGTGGATCAAACCGTGTGTTCAAAAAACGACTTCTGCTGAGAAATATTTGATTCAAACGGTTGTAGAGATGAAAGTCAGAGCTAATGTTCAGGCAGGGGGTTTCAAAACAAGCGTAGAGATTTGTGACGGCACTCGGAGAAACTTAAGTCCAGCCATTGTCCCCTGTTTGCACGAGGAGTGGTACGGTCCATGTTGCCTAGGTGAGTTGACACTGCTTAGTGGGATAGGCCATATCAGCAGAGCCCATTGTTTTCAGGGGCTTTCGTTGCTCCAACGCGCAGAGTGGGTTATCTGCTTTTCCCTGGACATGTTTGGCTTTTAGAAGATAAAAGACAACATTTCAAGGTACCTCATCTTTCCGTCTTTGTATTGTACTCTGTGTATTTCCCTCTGATTCAATCATTTTGTTCCTGATAAGTGGGATTAAATCAGGAAGCCGGGAAGGAGTTTGAAATAACGGACGGGTTTTTTTCATCTGGATGACGCATTAAAACGGTTAAAAAGGCAGTTGTGAATTTCCCTAAAAGTCAGCTGTAAATTAAGTCCTGAGGATTTATTTTAATGATGGATGACAGGTAAACTGATAATTACACCTTTGTAACTGACCAGAGTGGATTCACGAGGCAAATTATCTGTTTTAAATAACAGTTACACTCTTAGACCTGTAGATAATAAGTATTTTCAGACGTCTTGTGTCCGTGAGCAACAAGTGTTCTTTCACCCCTGGCTCAATAACATACATTAGCAGCAGTTTAAATGCAATATAACCAGCATTGGTTTGCCTAAAACAGAGAGAAATGATCTATGTATAGACTAGAAAGCAGGTAGAGGATGTCTTAAATCTTTTAATGATTCAAGATCTGTGTCAAAATGCACTTTAGGGTCATGTCTTTCCTCTTTCAAGTACATTCAGCAATTCATGCAATAATAGGCCTTTTTGAAGCATTTTAATATGCTAAAATACACTAAGATCTAATCATTACTTCAAAAACACACCTGGTCTTTAAACAAGACTCCATTAGGGTTTAAAGTAATATTACGAGGGGATTATTTAGCATCAATATTCACATCTTTAGTCTTTTAGTTATGCCTCACTTCTACATGTTTACTTTGTACTTGACATCGTGGACAATCTCTGTGCTACATATTAACAGCTGGTTGTGTGAGCGATCAGTGAACACCTATATGAGGGTTACAACGTTTTTAATACAGTCGAATCGAATCGGTTGACTTACAAACACATATTTTATCATTTATTTATTTTTTAGGCAGAAAATGCACTTTTTCCAGCGTCTCAAATTGGAATATTTGCATTTTTTCGTCATGTTTTTATCATAAATATCTGACTTTAGACTGTTGTACAAAGAGAGTAGCTGAGATACATTAATTTGGACGTTAATTTCCACCTTTTTACATTTGCTTTTGGACATTTTAGAAAAGTTAAGCTTTAGTTTTTTGCAGAATGTTGTGGAAAAGTAGGCATTTGTATTAAAAAAACATCAAATGTTTGGCTTTATCAGTCCAGATGCTTTATCAGTTCAGATGTGCATGTTGTCAAAGTTTGTCCTTTCCTCTCAGGGACATTGTACCATGCATTGTACCCCCCCCCCCCCCCCACGTTGTGTTGCGGTGCAGGCAGCGACACACCGATAAGCCCAGCTGTGATGACGCTGGCACTTTCTTTTGTCCGTGTTTAGAGCTCAGAGTTCTCCCCCACTGCCTGCTGCTTTCCACTTTCAAACATCTCCCATTAAGAAGAGACTTGTGCAGGGAGGAAGGTCCGTTTGTTCCTGTTGAGAGACCCTCAATCCTCTGGTGTTCTTATACCTGGTTTAATGATCCATGTTCAAGAGATAATAAAAAACATCTTGACTCGTAAATTAGGCCGTAACTTAAACCCCTAATAGGTTGCAGCCTCTCCTCCCTCTTCAGACGTCTTGTGTCCGTGAGCAACAAGTGTTATTTCACCCCGTGCTCAATAACATACATTAGCAGCAGTTTAAATGCAATATAACCAGCATTGGTTTGCCTAAAACAGAGAGAAATGATCTATGTATAGACTAGAAAGCAGGTAGAGGATGTCTTAAATCTTTTAATGATTCAAGATCTGTGTCAAAATGCACTTTAGGGTCATGGCTTTCCTCTTTCAAGTACATTCAGAAATTCATGCAATAATAGGCCTTTTTGAACTTTTTCACTATCTCTCAAAGAATTTTAATATGCTAAAATACACTAAGATCTAATCATTACTTCAAAAACACACCTGGTCTTTAAACAAGACTCCATTAGGGTTTAAAGTAATATTACGAGGGGATTATTTAGCATCAATATTCACATCTTTAGTCTTTTAGTTATGCCTCGCTTCTACATGTTTACTTTGTACTTGACATCGTGGACAAGCTGAGCATTTTCACCGAAAACCAGCGCTTTAAAAACTTTAATTCTAATTATTTAGAGTTAATCTCTGTGCTACATATTAACAGCTGGTTGTGTGAGCGATCAGTGAACACCTATATGAGGGTTACAACGTTTTAATACAGTCGAATTGAATCGAACTATTCAATTAGTTGTCTGCCATATTTTTTGTACACTTGTTCCAGCGCCTCAAAATGAAATATTCAGATTTTTCCATCATGTTTTTATGATAAATATCTGACTCGAGACTGTTGTACAAAGAGAGTAGCTGAGATACATTAATTTGGACGTTAATTTCAGCTTTTTAACATTTGCTTTTGGATATATTTGTAGCTTTAGTGTGAGTTCAGATCCAGATATGCAGCAGCTCCTTTCCTCTCCAGGACATTTTATTCCCTCACGTTTAAATGAAGCCAGTAGAGGAGTCTCTTCTTGGTGGTGTTTTCTCCCAGTATCTTCCTCTTCCTCCTCCTCTTCCTCCTGACATTAGCTGGTATCTCTGAGAACAGACGTGAGCATTCCTGTCTGTGCTGTGTTTCCCTGACAAGCTGGAGTCGATCCACAGAAAGAAAACAGGGCGTTACGATTGAATGTTCAGCTCTCACACACGTGTCAGATACCAGTTTCAAATGTCAGAAATCGGCTATCGGATCCAGTTGAACAGAAAAACAGATGGTGATATATTTCTATATCTAGACAGGTTGGCATTTTGTTAAGAAAGTGCGTCGTCTATTCCTTTTTAAGAACGTTTAAACCTTGGGATCCTTTTTGTTTTACGAGTATACATTTTAAAACAATAAACATCATATTAGAAGGTAGAGTATGGAATAAAAGCATGGTAATGTATAAGAAGTAGGGCTGCTCGATTATGGCAAAAATCATAATCTCGATTATTTGGGTCAATAATTGTAATTGCGATTATTAAATGACTTTGAAAACATCCATTTATTGTACATTAAAACAAATACAAATAATCATTTGAACTTTTTAACTGTTGAATATACGTTCTACATTTAAATAAATAATATCAAAATAATAAATACCAATAAACAAGGTCAACAAACATGTTGCAGTGCACTGTCACAACTAGGGATGTCCCGATCACCTTGTTTTGCTCCCGATCCGATTCCGATCATTTGATTTTGACAATCTGCCAATACCGATTTTTCCCGATCCGATCTTTATGCAATGAATTAAGAGAAAAAAAATGTAACAGATAACGGCTGGTCATCCAACGGGATGAGTTCAGCTATCTTGGCTGTTATTTGTTTGGCCTTTTCACTGTTCTGGGGCCGTTTCTCTTTCCTTTTAAAAGTCTCTGAAAGTGTCGGTTGTTTCAGTGCCGTTACCCGAGTGGCCGCTGTGTACTCGTCGTGTTGTTGTTGGTTTGTTTAGGTGGCGTATTAGATTGGTCGTGTTGAACGTAGCTCTGTTCTTTCCACCAAGCGGAACCTCCACCTTGCAAACATTGCATCTGGCTGTTACACTGCCTTCGCTTTCAATTTTAGAATACTTCCAAACTCCTGACATTTTCTCTGTCCCGAGTCCCGAGTCCCCAGCTGAACGTAGCCTCTCGTTAGCTTACTGCTACTATTAGACACTGCGCCCACTCTGTTGCCAGCTTTGAGAGAAATAAGCAACCAGGTCTGAAAACAAGCCCAAAAGAAAAATTCCCGATCCCCGATTTTTTTCTCCCGATCTTTTGAAAATCACGTGATCGGCTCCGATCCCCGATCACGTGATCGGATCGGGACATCTCTAGTCACAACCTGAAAACTCCTTAACATATAGCCAACATTTTGGTAAAACATATTCCACTCACTCCACTTGATATCACGATTATTAAAAACGATTATCCATTGACTTTGAAAACATCAATTTATTGGAGAAAAAAACATTTGAACTGTCTATTTTTAACAGTTGATTACCTTGAACTTTAAGTAGAATTCAACTGGAGAAAAAATTAATTTAAAAAAAAGTAATAATAATAAAAAAATTATCGGTTTATTTCGATTACGTTGTTTTCGTAATCGTTGCAAGCCATAATCGTAATTGCGATTAAAATACGATAAATTGATCAGCCCTAATATGAAGGCAGTGAAGAGTAACAAAAAAAGAGTTCAACATTGTCATGAATATACGACCAAAGCCAAAATCAATGGTGTAATGATTACAAATATTAGACTTGATTGAATTTAAGCGGAGTTATATTTGATATCGCGTGTTTCTCCCTCAATCTTCCCACGTTGTGACGTCCCGTTGATAATTAGTATCCCAGCAGCTCGTCAGCCCAAACACTAGATTACAGCAAGGACAGTAACTCCTCCCCTTTTCGCCTCAAATCCCCCCTTTGTAATCCCAGAGGAAATCTCCTCCGCAGCACAAGGTGCAGTGTGTTTGTGTTCATACTGGGAGGAGGGGGAGGAGGAGGAGGGGGCGGCAGATTCTTCTGTCAGTTTGGTGGGAGTAGTGGTGGTCAGTGAAGTGCGTCTTTCTTCGGTGTTTTTGAAGCAGTCTGCTCTGGAGGAGTTGGTGTCTTTTCTTCCACACACCCAAAGCCCAAGACATATTCGAGGTAGTTGGTAAGTTTCCATGTTTTCTTTGCATGGTTCTGCTCCATTTCACCTGATTTCATTAAGAAACAAGTCGTTTTTAATCAACCTGTTTATGGCACAGATCAGCCTTATTAACGTATTTATACTTACAAGCTAAAATACACAATTTTTTTAATAACATAAGGTTTTGTTATATCAAAGAAAGCAGGAACATCTCAAATCATGGGCAGAAATACCTTTTTAAAAGACTGAGATTTGTACAGATTATTAGCTTTTCCAAACAATTCAGCTTTTCGGTATTTTACTGTCACTTCAGTTATCCATTTAATCTAAAAATATGTACGAAATTGTAAAAGAAATACCTATTACAACTTTTTAAAACCCTGATATTCGTATGTTAATGATATCAAACGGATAAAGCAGGAAATGCTCATATCTGAGAAGCCTGGACCAGAGAATATGGGGCGTTTCTGTTTGATAAACTGCTTAAAATGATCAGAAATGTTGTCGATTTTAGGCCTACATGGCTGGGATCGTGTAGACGTCGATAATACAGATGTTACACCAGAATGTGTGGTATCTGTGTGGTGTTTTAAGACAAAACTGGACTAATTTAACATCAAAACTCTCCTCATTCCTCCACTACAAGTCCAACATACTCAAGTCCTTCCCATAGGCATTAAAGCATCCTTTCTTAGCTAAGTTCTGTATGTTAGGACTTCAGCGTCGTCCTCATAATGACTGGTGGTAAACTGGGTCAGCTCTGTGTCAGTTTCGCGTTTAGTCTTTCCTTTGAATGACCTCGTATATCTTTGGAGAGAGCGACGGCGTCTCCTCCCCTGAGGAATATCTGTATCCCCCGGACAATAGACCCTCAGCGCTTTAGAAACAGTGACATTTGCATTTCCATTGAGCTGGAGGCAGTGCTACTCTCACTTTGTGTGTCACTCTGAGCCGAGGGAAGGTTTTCAAGTTGGAGTAATAGTTTGGGATGTTTGCGATTAAAACGCAAACATCATGAAAGTCCCCAAAACTATCGTAGAATTTTCCTACATTTTCCTTCTATCAGAAAGCTCTCATTTGGCTCTTAATGAGAACCAGACACTTTATGAATACAGTTGTATCCAGCTGAAGTTACTGTTATGCAAACTAATCTAATCTAACTCAGTCAAATGGAGTTCGGAAAACAAATTGACCTCCAAAATAGGAACTCAGGCTTAGAATAGAAGCTGATTTTTTCACTTAGGTATGTTTATTTATGAAATGCATAGACAAAAGAAGAAAATGATACTTGTTTACACCTTCAATGAACAGCTGAGCATTCAAACAACCTCTGCAAAGTAAATCCTGAACAAACGGTTACTCAGGTTTAAAATAAGGATTTAGTTTGAGTTAAAAATCCTCAGTGAGTTTTGACCTTTGATTTCTCTCTTCCTTTGTCCCCTCGTTTATCTGCTCCTTTTTGGGTTGTAGGTGTTCTCTTCATTTAACAACTTGACAGGATTAGTACACAACATCTGTTCTTTGATAATACGTAACAAACCAGAGACGGTAAAGAAAGCAGAAACAGGTGAAGGTTTAGTTAGACATTCAGAAAGAAGGCATCTGCTGGGCGATGGTTTCCCCTGCCTGCATTCCTCTGCAGAAAGAATGCATCGTGACCTGCTGGGTCAAAGCTTCAATCGGAGCACAGAGATCTCGTCCGGCTGAGATATTTCACATCGGTCTGCCATGAATGAACTTGGGAAACAGTTTAAGCTTCTTAAATATATAAAAAGAGACTTATTTATCCAATCCAACTTTATTTATATAGCACATTTAAAAACATCAGAGTTGACCAAAGTGCTGTACATATATAAAAAGCAGCATAAATACATTTAGACAAAACCGATAGCACAATTAAATATAGTAAAAATCACTTTAAAGGTCACCTATCATGCTGTCTTTAGGCAATAGCACAGGTCTCAGATATATAGACATATATAAAAAACATGTCTGAAGTGTTTTGCTCCAAACACCAAACAGATCATTCTAGCCACGCCTCATATCCCTCTATTTCACTTCCTGTTTCTAAAGTGCTGATTTGGGTATAAAGCTTTAAAGAGGAGGGGGCGGAGCTTATGCGGGACCCGGCAGCTACTGTCTAAACTAAATGCTGCCGTGATGAAACGCCATATCATGGATTATCAAGGATTCTCTCTGAAACAGTCTGGAGCTCAAAGGCTTTCTCTCTTGCCGGTTATACCACAAGGTGAGTTCCTTTTTACTTCCTGCTTCTTCACACACATGCTCTCCAGTACAGGTTAGCTCTGAGTGTTAGCGATGCTAATGTAAACACCGACCAGATTACGTCCAAAACAGTCGGGCATTGTTTCTGATAGCAACGTTTCTGATTGGGCCGTGGGTCGACATTTCAGATATTACGTCATATCGGACGCAAATCTGGATCAGCTCCGTTGTTCCCCATTTTTTAGAGATTTGGGTACGGAAGAAAAGAGAGAGGGTTTTATTTCCTGACGCTGCGTGAGTTCCCCGACACACCGGGGACACAGCGGGGACACACGGGGACACATGGTGATGTAGAGAAGACATCACAAAGTGCATTTTGCATGATAGGTCCCCTTTAACATCAAGAAATAAAACAACAATCACACATTAAAAGCAAGTACAAAGAAACAAATGTAAAAGCATGAGACATTAAAACCATACTTGTAGCCACAGACTGAAAAACTCTCAGGATGTTAAATCATTTTAAAACTCGACAAAATAGAAAATGTAAAAAACACAGACTGATACGTCTTATTTTGTAGCTGTTTGGATGTTATCTCTAAATCCATTACATCGTGGGGGATGGTGGTTGTTGAGGGTTAACCTGTGAATCCGACTCGTTTCTCTAAGCAGCTAAACTCCATGTGGGCCATATGGCTGCAACAGATCTGTCTCCCTCTGCTGTTGTGAAAGCCCTTCACAATAACAGCAGGGTCAGAGCATGCATGTCTGTGCATAAAAACACCGCTTGTGCTTATGAGGCAGCTGTGAATGCAATTTGGGTGCAGATTTCTAACTTGCATTGGAGTTGTGTGAAAACTGCAACACTCAGACTCTGGTTTCCTTTTCCTCTTCAGAAATAAGAATGTATGTGTTCTTTCTCAATATCTGACGTCTTCTACCCCTCTTTCCTGTTTCTCCTTCCTTCCCTCGCTGCCCATCAGGGCTAAAATGGTTGATGTAGTGTCCCCACGCACAGTGCCGTCAGAAAGCGATGTTAACGTGGCGAGGAGCTTTCTCACCAAGATTTTGCGAAGCTCTATGAGGTACAATGGGTCAGCCACGTTGTGTTTGCTGGTAGTGAACATCAGTGACCTTTCATTACTCATGTGTTGTCAGTGTGGTGCTAGCTGTGTTTTATTTTGGTCCTGAAGTTGTTTTCCAGTGGTGTTCAGCTTCCCCTTTGTTGGTTTTGTCAGTATTTATTATATGTAATTCCTTTTTTCCAACATGCTCTCCAGGAAAAGCCGCTTCAAAGGGTATGTGCGTAGTACAGTATGCTTTCTAGGCTTCTTACCAAGGTGTCTGCATGATATCACAACACACGGATGAGAAATTACTGCATTTCTGAGCAAAAAGACTTAGAAATGTTTTTCTTTTTGTTGGTCCTATTTTATATATGACTGCCACTGAGGTTAACAGTCCTACTGTCAAACTAGAAACCCAAAGCATCCGTGTTGAGAGGCTTCAGAATATTTTTGTGTCGTAATACTTAAAAAGAGAATACATGCATATTTGATATCTTTATGTAGGCCAATATTTTTTCAATTGGGGTCTTCGTTGAAAGACTTACCACCGATAAATATTGTGAGGTATCTTGCTCTGAAGATTTTATCGGAGGTTAACCGCAGACTTGTTGCTTGAGAAGGAATATTTATTTACACAACACCCCTTCCCCAAGTGATGGAGGAGATTAATGGGGATGCCAGAAAAAAACCATTGCAGCTGAAATGTCAAACACTCCCTGGTCTAAAATGTTTTGTTGCCTCTTTGCAGGAAGAATGATCCCGGCTCGCGCCCCCAGTCCTGGCACTCGTCCAAGCTGACAGACGTGGAGCCGCAGCCCGTCTGGCACTCAAAACATGAAGCAAGGTGAGACAGATGGTTTCTGTATTGGCTTGTTTGTCAGTTAAACTGGGCAGAGGCTCCATCTAGCTTAGGGACAAGAGTACACACATCCTTTACTCAAGTAGAAGTACAGATACTCTGGTAAAAGTACTGACTAAACTCCTTTGCTCAAGTAAAAGTAAAGAGGCTTTGAAATGTACTTCAGTAAAAAGTACCCATAGCTAGCAGCTGCTTTAAAGAGTACCTGACCTCCCTTTATATTAATAGAACAATAATGTCATTGTTAGCTAATGAATGTTTCCATGCTGAACAACGGCAACATGACAACGTTTCCATTGGTCCCTCTTCTTTAGAGAAGACCAGGAAATGATGGATACACGGATCGTGTTCAAATCAATAGGCACGCAATGACTCTAAAGAATAATGATCACGCCACCAAACACACATTCAGACTAAAGGAACCAGCTGTTTGGGAAATGAGAGAAGTAGAAAGTTCAGGTATTTGAGTTCAACATGTAAGAAGTAGAAAGTACAGGTATTTGAGTTCAACATGTAAGAAGTAGAAAGTACAGGTATTTGGGTTCAACATGTAAGAAGTAGAAAGTACAGGTATTTGGGTTCAACATGAGAGAAGTAGAAAGTACAGGTATTTGAGTTCAACATGTAAGAAGTAGAAAGTACAGGTATTTGGGTTCAACATGTAAGAAGTAGAAAGTACAGGTATTTGGGTTCAACATGTAAGAAGTAGAAAGTACAGGTATTTGTGTTCAACATGTAAGAAGTAGAAAGTACAGGTATTTGGGTTCAACATGTAAGAAGTACAAAGTACAGGTATTTGGGTTCAACATGTAAGAAGTAGAAAGTACAGGTATTTGGGTTCAACATGTAAGAAGTAGAAAGTACAGGTATTTGGGTTCAACATGTAAGAAGTAGAAAGTACAGGTATTTGTGTTCAACATGTAAGAAGTAGAAAGTACAGGTATTTGGGTTCAACATGTAAGAAGTAGAAAGTACAGGTATTTGGGTTCAACATGTGAGAAGTAGAAAGTACAGGTATTTGAGTTCAACATGTAAGAAGTAGAAAGTACAGGTATTTGAGTTCAACATGTAAGAAGTAGAAAGTACAGGTATTTGGGTTCAACATGTAAGAAGTAGAAAGTACAGGTATTTGTGTTCAACATGTCAGAAGTATAAAGTACAGGTATTTGGGTTCAAAATGTAAGAAGTCAAAGTAAAAAGTTGTCAGAAAAATAAGTAGTGGAGTAAAGTACTGATACCAGAAACATGTACTCAAGTACAGTAACAAAATATTTGTACTCCACTACTTCCCACCTCTGCACATCACACACATCTCAAGTAGAAACAAAAGCCAATGTAAAAAGATGGGTCTTCAGTTGTTAAGACTTTGCTTATGTTTCACACCAGGCCCAAAGAGTCGTCCACTATAGAGGAGCAGCATCAGATCGGTTCAGTGAACAGCATGGAGCGTCCCTCTCTCCCTCCTCCTCCTCCGGCAGGACGTCTTTCCCCGACTAAACACAGCGCCGAGTCGCTCTGTGGACCGGGAAGCAAAAAAGACTCTGGCTTCAGCTGCTTCTCCAGCAACCCCAGCCCTCCGTTTAACGACCCCGGCACATCTGAGAGGAAGGGTACCACCAGCACGGAGAACATTTTTTTCAAGGGCCCTCCGAGTGAATGGCCTCCCCCACGATACCTTCAGCCCACACTGGGGAACGGAGGATGGGAGGGGTCGAGAGGCGAGGAAACACCTTCCTCTCGGGTCTCCGTCGCTATGAGACCCAACATGGGCCCCGTGTGGCAGGTACCAGAGAAGAAGAAGTCCCAGTCCCCTCCCCCCCCTCCTCCTCCACCTCCTCTGCGCAGCGACAGTTTTGCAGCCACGAAGGTGTTTCCTTACTCAGAAGCAAAAACCCACGGCAGGTCGTTTGAGAAACTGACAGAGAATAACAACCAGAATGGCCTCAGATCCCACCAGGAGAAAACCACAGAGGCCAGACGTAGCTTAAACCCCCTCCCCACCAAAGACTTCATCCACCCTAAAACAGCATCTGACCACAACCACAACCAGCTGCACCCCGACAAACTCTTCTCCCTGTCCAGTAATGATGTCAGGCAGTCTCACTACACCCATATACCTGCCCACCAGAGGCAATACAGCGACGAAAGCCCGCTCTACCTGCAGAAAAGGTCAGCTCCTCCCACTAAGATTCAGAGTGTAGGAAGCTATTATCGCAGCCTTCAAGATCTGCCAACGAGAGCTTTCAGCCGCAAACACATCCGGCACTCCACAGCGTCCGTGGCTAACCCAAACCTGGAGAACGGGTGGAGGAACAGATACTACGGCCTGGCAAACAAGCATCCTGTTCAGACTGCTGAGCTGCAGGCGAGGCAGGGGAAGGCCGAGGGCTGGAGGGGGGGGACGGAGAAACCCCACAGGGTGAGCAGCTGTGAAGCAGGCTTCCTAGGGTCAAACGTTAAAGCTAAATACCCTCTACCTCAGTCCCAGCTGCCTTACAGCGGCAGTCATTCCCATCAAGGAGAACTCTCCGTTACAAGCCGCAGCTTAGAGGACGCTGCAAAGAGAGGTGATGCAAATGACACTAAAAGATACTTCCCAACACATCAAAGTAATGATCATAAGGGGAGTCTTTCAAGGCACCAAGACCCGTGGGTGCCTCAGGAAGATCACAGAATATCCCCCCTGAAAACGCCTCTCCTACACTCCCTGGCCCAGGAGGGCAGAAGTCTGACGGCGAGGCAACCAGCCGCTCAGCCGCAGGAGGCAGGCGACAACATGGCGTCCAGCGGTGGAAAGTGTATCCGCCGCAGCGACCGCTACGCCACCGTCCTCCGAAATGAGATCCAGCAGAAGAGAGCCCAGCTGCAGAAGAGCCGCAGCGCAGCAACGCTGACATGTGAAGCCGAGGATGAGGAGGAGGCGGAGGAGTGGAGATCCACGGAGACTTCTACGTCTTCTGGGGTCTCAAACACCTACAAGGACCACCTGAAGGAGGCGCAGGCGAGGGTCCTGCAGGCGACTTCCTTCCAGAGACGAGACCTGGAGCCTCTCGGACCAGAAGCGACGGTGGTGAAAACCTCAAACGGACGCATCAGAGGACGCAAGCGCTTCCCTCTGGCCAAAAGGATGCACTCCTTCTCAGAGCCTGACAAGATAGACAAACTGGGAGTGGGAGGAGAAGCTCAAGCGGGGTCTTTCGGAGACAGGAAGAAGTTATTTGAGGCCAAACCGGCGTTTTCCAGGCCTGTACTGAAATCCAGTCAGGGTTCAAACCTGAACACGGACCTTGTCGAGAAACAGAACGAGAGATCTGGAGAGTCGGAGGATGCTCTCATATCCACAGAGCTGGAACGCCTCAGCCCGGGACTCGCGCAGGTCTTACTGGAGCAGCAGAGGCTGGGGACCTTCGCTGAGTACCAGGCAACGTGGAGCAAACAGAAGAAGTCCTCGGAGGCCAAGACGCAGGGCAGGTATCACTCAGCGGAGAACATCCTGGATACAGAAGCAGAGGAGAAGCCCGTGTGCATCCACGAGAGGTCCAGATCGTCTCCCTCTGCAGACTTCTACACGCAGGTGAGCAGCCAAGAATGTAGACGGCATAACAGTTTAAAGTTTAATCTAATAGGACTGGATGTTATCAAATGGATGCAAAAGAAAGCACTTTACCTTTTCTTTTGTTGCAGAATATTCCTTCACCATGGATCGACCCTCCCAGCCAGCAGAGCAGTAACAGGTGAGATTATATTATAATTACATATTAAAGACATAAATATTAGGAGACAAAACAAACAGTTGAAATGGACAGTAGGATGAACAAATAAGCAATTCATTAATCTTACTGTTTTCTTTGTATGCTCAGTGTTTGCGTAAAGCTTTCAGTCATGGGCGTAGGAAGCATCCTCAATGTGGGTGGGACAATTTGACGGGCGGTGTGGGCAGGTGGTGGAACTCACCTCCTCTTAAGATCCAGAATCACTTTTAATGCTGTATCCTATTCTTTTCAATGGCTTTATTGTATGATATGACAGATGAACAGATCGCCACTGGGCTTACAACTAAAGACACAGCCACGCACAGAACGCAGCATGTGCACGGCTCGTGTGCACGGCTCGTGTGCACGGCTCGTGTGCACGCCTCTGAGAATCTGCCTTGGTACAAAGCAGCATTGAAAACACGGTACGGAGTTTAATTGATTTGGGCATTCTCTCAATAAGCAAGTGGAATGGATTTGATAGTGAAGCACTGACACGGCGCTCTACAGAGAGCGGCGAGTGGATAGACCGATGCACGGACTTTCCACATGGTAAAAGTGGGGGGTCCGTGAGCGCCCCCTAGTGGTCCGTGAGTATGTTGGTAAAATTTCACATTTGAAATAAATAAATACATTTAAGTTTTCCGCACTCTCACGGGAATATCTCCACAATGGAGCGAGCTTAAGTTTGACTTTCGATTGCATGATATAGCCCAGGGCAACACCTTCGTCACACATGTTTCCACCTGTTTGTACCATTTTCAGGCGATTTGTAATCTGTTCTAGAAAAACGATGTGTTTTGGGATATTTGTGGAGTTAGGTGGTCCGCGAGTGTTTTTTTATTGGTTAAGTGGTCCTTGGTATGAAAAAGTTTGAGAAACACTGGTCTAAACTAATCATTTTAAAAGGTGGGGGGGACTTGTCCCACCCTCATATAATGGCATGCTTTCAGTATATTAAGGCAATTTCTGGCCGGATTTCTCCGTCCATTTCCCTTCAAATATGCCAAAAGAATGCATGCAAAGTTTCCTGTTAATGTATTTTAGTGGTGAGATTGTAGGGACAGAACACGCCTCAGATTCCAATATCAAAATATAATTTTCTGTCATACTAGATCTTACCTAAGAGTCACGTTGAGGTGAGAAGTATCTTCAGTCGTAATCTACGCCCAGATTAACAAAAGGGTCTTGTCTAAGTCCAGGTGATTTATGACGGGTGGAGAGTGTGTTATTTTATCCTTAAATACAGATCCTGTGTTTGTTTTTCACACCCGAGGCTCAGGTTTCTTAAACCGTAAGACACACTCGCTGTAAACAAGCTACACAACTTTAACGCCTCTAAACCTGCAGGTAAACAGTCAGGGATGTGGGACAAATAAACAAATCAAACATGCTTGTGAAGTAAACATTTCCCAATTTGAGAACAATAAAGTACTTCTTATCTTATCTTAAACTGAAATGACGATGAGACGATATATAAAATAAGACACTTGCTAAAATTAGACTTTGCCCTCAAGTTTGTCTTAACTTTGACCTCTAGAGTCAGTGCCCAGAATCGTTGACCTTATATATCTAATATATGTTAATATTTGTATTCATTGATGTCCATATATAAAAACATCAGATATTATGCATACAAAAAAAGGACTACAGAGTTCTTGCACCAAAAACAAAGCTATAGAGACTTTCAAAGGCAGGAGGAACATTTCATTTAACTATTAAAACCGAAACAAATTTAGAACCGATTTACAAAATAAGACACTAGCTAAAATTAGACTTTGCCCTCAAGTTTGTCTTAACTTTGACCTCTAGAGTCAGTGCCCAGAATCGTTGACCTTATATATCTAATATATGTTAATATTTGTATTCATTGATGTCCATATATAAAAACATCAGATATTATGCATACAAAAAAAGGACTACAGAGTTCTTGCACCAAAAACAAAGCTATAGAGACTTTCAAAGGCAGGAGGAACATTTCATTTAACTATTAAAACCGAAACAAATTTAGAACCGATTTACAAAATAAGACACTAGCTAAAATTAGACTTTGCCCTCAAGTTTGTCTTTACTTTGACCTCCAGAGGGAAAACAGAGAGCCAGCAGCGAAACCAGGCCGACCGCAGCCCACATTCGGCTCCGTCAGTGCCCAGAATCGAGGGCCCGGCTGACCACAGGGACAAACCAGAATCTGCCAACTCCTCCCACTCCAAACTCTCCTCAGGCTCTCTGCTGCCTCCACCAACCAAAGGCCTGCTGCCTCCGCCCAGGCTCCATTTAGGCGCAGAAACCACATCCTCCTCCTCCTCCAAGGAATTCCTCGCTCCAGACGTGCTGTCCAGCTGCAGCTCTGACAGCCACAACTCCTCCGCTGGAAAACGGACGCTCAGAGGTGGAGAAAACGAGGTGGAGAAGGAGAAGGAGCAGCTTTCGTGTTCTTCATCGCTACGGACGCGGTCTCCCTCGCCTCAGTTTGCCCCGCTGAGACTCACCGACAAACCGCCGGCCGTGTTGGTGCCGGAGGACATCGCGCTCAGGTAACAACAACAACAATAATAATAAATTGTGTGTATATATAGCGCCTTTCAGGGGACCCAAGGTAAGATGCTCACCCAGAATGCATCAGGTCTCCTCAGTGCACATCGTCAGGTAAACGTTTAACCTGCTTCAGTAGAGAGTGTAGGATAATACGATAACTAATTAAGGCATTTATACAAGAACAGCTTAAAGAGTTGACAATTAATCAATTAGGACAGGGGGGTCAAACTCAAATACACAGTGGGCCAAAATAAAAAGTGGGTACTAGTCGAGGGCCGGACTGGTTCAATGTTTATTGCAGAACGTATTGAAATGAACTTATTGCACATATTAAACCTGGAACTAACAAAGCTTAAATGATTGCCTATAAAAACAACATTAAACATTAAATAATCAGTTGCATTCATTTCTTATGGCTCTATCTGCAGCTTCTCCAGAGTCATTTCTTATGAGTACATTTTCCCACAGGCCAACAACAGCTTCAACAAAACTATTCCCCTCAAAGAGAAAACCAAACATGCCCTGTTGTCGTGAGAGAGAAAGTGCAGAAGGAAACATCCATTAAACTCAGTGTGCTGCTCTGTGATGCTAGTTCAGATACTTGGCATCTCATCTTGGGTGAGAGGTCATCAATGTTTGGGCTCAGGCTCTGAGCGGAGGAGACCCTCAGGATGGAGGGAAGGTGTGAGAGCAATATACCGGCGGGCCAGATCTAATAGTGATTAGAAATTATCCTGCGGGCCGAAATGAAATCCACTAAGGGCCTGATTTGGCCCCCGGGCCTTGAGTTTGACACATGTGGATTAGGAGATTGAGAGAAAATTAAATGGCATCTACAAGTATTTGGAAGAATTCGTTTTAGATTTTTCTGTATCGAGTTCTTTTATTTGTAATACTTAAAGTACATATTTGCTGATAATACTTTTCCTTACTTATGCAGGACTTGTACTTGTAAGTAACTGTAGTATAAGTACTTTTACTTAAGTAAATGATGTGAATACTTCCTCCACAACAGCTTATCTGTCAGACTTCAAATACAAATGAGATTTGAACTCAAATAGCACAGAAAATGTCAAAAGTACAACCTAAAAACAAGCTGTAAACATGCTGCGTCTTCTGTCAGCTGACGATAATGCCTACAAATGTATAATGTGCCCACAGAGAAGGTTTTGCTTGTCGGGGATTTCCTCTGCAAATGTCCTTTTAAACTAGAAGCTGTAATTTTGTTGAAGCCACATGAGCTGCTGTGACCTTTTCCATTCATTTGTACTGTAACATGCATCCTCTAATTAGAAATGGTCCGCTGTGTGTTTGACATGTGTTGGATGGTTCTATGTGTACCAGCTGTGAGTGGGACATCATCTGATATTGACAGAGATGTCAAAAGTACACACATCCTTTACTCAAGTAGAAGTACACACATCCTTTACTCAAGTAGAAGTACACGCATCCTTTACTCAAGTAGAAGTAAAGAACTTTGAAGTGTACTTCAGTAAAAAGTACCCATAACTAGCAGCTGTTTTAAAGAGTACCTGACCTCCCTTTATATTAATAGAACAATAATGTCATTGTTAGCTCATGAATGTTTCCATGCTGAACAACGGCAACATGACAACGTTTCCATTGGTCCCTCTTCTTTAGAGAAGACCAGGAAATGATGGATACACGGATCGTGTTCAAATCAATAGGCACGCAATGACTCTAAAGAATAATGATCACGCCACCAAACACACATTCAGACTAAAGGAACCAGCTGTTTGGGAAATGAGAGAAGTAGAAAGTTCAGGTATTTGAGTTCAACATGTAAGAAGTAGAAAGTACAGGTATTTGAGTTCAACATGTAAGAAGTAGAAAGTACAGGTATTTGGGTTCAACATGTGAGAAGTAGAAAGTACAGGTATTTGGGTTCAACATGTAAGAAGTAGAAAGTACAGGTATTTGAGTTCAACATGTGAGAAGTAGAAAGTACAGGTATTTGGGTTCAACATGTAAGAAGTAGAAAGTACAGGTATTTGGGTTCAACATGTGAGAAGTAGAAAGTACAGGTATTTGGGTTCAACATGTAAGAAGTAGAAAGTTCAGGTATTTGAGTTCAACATGTAAGAAGTAGAAAGTACAGGTATTTGAGTTCAACATGTGAGAAGTAGAAAGTACAGGTATTTGAGTTCAACATGTAAGAAGTAGAAAGTACAGGTATTTGGGTTCAACATGTAAGAAGTAGAAAGTACAGGTATTTGAGTTCAACATGTAAGAAGTAGAAAGTACAGGTATTTGAGTTCAACATGTAAGAAGTAGAAAGTACAGGTATTTGGGTTCAACATGAGAGAAGTAGAAAGTACAGGTATTTGGGTTCAACATGAGAGAAGTAGAAAGTACAGGTATTTGGGTTCAACATGAGAGAAGTAGAAAGTACAGGTATTTGGGTTCAACATGAGAGAAGTAGAAAGTACAGGTATTTGGGTTCAACATGAGAGAAGTAGAAAGTACAGGTATTTGAGTTCAACATGTAAGAAGTAGAAAGTACAGGTATTTGAGTTCAACATGTAAGAAGTAGAAAGTACAGGTATTTGGGTTCAACATGAGAGAAGTAGAAAGTACAGGTATTTGGGTTCAACATGAGAGAAGTAGAAAGTACAGGTATTTGGGTTCAACATGAGAGAAGTAGAAAGTACAGGTATTTGGGTTCAACATGAGAGAAGTAGAAAGTACAGGTATTTGAGTTCAACATGTGAGAAGTAGAAAGTACAGGTATTTGAGTTCAACATGTAAGAAGTAGAAAGTACAGGTATTTGAGTTCAACATGTAAGAAGTAGAAAGTACAGGTATTTGAGTTCAACATGTAAGAAGTAGAAAGTACAGGTATTTGAGTTCAACATGTAAGAAGTAGAAAGTACAGGTATTTGGGTTCAACATGTTAGAAGTAGAAAGTACAGGTATTTGTGTTCAACATGTGAGAAGTAGAAAGTACAGGTATTTGAGTTCAACATGTAAGAAGTAGAAAGTACAGGTATTTGAGTTCAACATGTAAGAAGTAGAAAGTACAGGTATTTGAGTTCAACATGTAAGAAGTAGAAAGTACAGGTATTTGGGTTCAACATGTTAGAAGTAGAAAGTACAGGTATTTGTGTTCAACATGTGAGAAGTAGAAAGTACAGGTATTTGAGTTCAACATGTAAGAAGTAGAAAGTACAGGTATTTGGGTTCAACATGTGAGAAGTAGAAAGTACAGGTATTTGAGTTCAACATGTGAGAAGTAGAAAGTACAGGTATTTGTGTTCAACATGTAAGAAGTAGAAAGTACAGGTATTTGAGTTCAACATGTGAGAAGTAGAAAGTACAGGTATTTGAGTTCAACATGTGAGAAGTAGAAAGTACAGGTATTTGAGTTCAACATGTGAGAAGTAGAAAGTACAGGTATTTGTGTTCAACATGTAAGAAGTAGAAAGTACAGGTATTTGGGTTCAACATGTAAGAAGTAGAAAGTACAGGTATTTGAGTTCAACATGTGAGAAGTAGAAAGTTCAGGTATTTGAGTTCAACATGTAAGAAGTAGAAAGTACAGGTATTTGTGTTCAACATGTAAGAAGTAGAAAGTAAAAAGTGGTCAGACAAATAAGTAGTGGAGTAAAGTACTGATACCAGAAAGATGTACTTAAGTACAGTAACAAAGTATTTGCACTACTTCCCACCTCTGAACAGAAGCACACTCACCACCAGTAACATGTGTGATATTGGGCTATGTAAATAAACATTGATTGATAGATTGAAATGTGTTTCCCGTGCAGGTCAGAGAATGATTTGAAGCTCCCGGCTGAGATGGATGTGAACAGTCCGGTGAGGAAAGTCCCGGTGAGGATCGTCTACTCTGAGAGCGTCTCGGAGCGAGATGTTCGCGCGTATCTGCCTCAAAACAGCGACACCTGCGTCGTCTTCGAACCACCAACAAACTTCCCCTCTTTGAACACAGCAGAGCGTCCGGCTTCCTCTCTGTTCAGCGCCTACGCTCGTCAGGATCCAGCTCCGAATCCGATCCCGGAGTCGAGTCTGCGCTCAGTGGAGGACACCAAGAGAGAGGAGCTGGCCCGAGACATCATGGGGAAAGACAAGTCTCTCGCAGACATCTTGGATCAGAGCGGCAGAAAGACCACCATGGATCTGATGGAGGGGCTGTTCCCCACGGAGGAGCAGATCCTGGAGGAGGGGCAGCAGCGCAGGAGAGCCTCTTCTGGATCCAGACTGCCCACATCGTCCCCCAGAAGCATGGACAGGTGAGATATTTAGTGTGTGTGTGTGTGTGTGTGTGTGTGTGTGTGTGGACGTTATTAAATGAACAAATTAGACTCAATCAAGTTTTAAAGCGTCTTCTGTTGGACAAATGTCTGTTTCAGAACGACCGCTTTGCAAAGTCAAAGCTATTTACTTGTGTGTGTGTGTGTCAGGAGGGAGGAGGAGGATGCTTCTGTGTCTGCAGTAGCCTCCCTGGTTCCCAGCTCCTCGTACTACAACACATCAGCTCCCAAAGCGGAGCTCCTCATCAAGATGAAGGACATGCAGGAGCAGCTGGAGGACTCTGAGGACGAGCTGGACGTCGACCTGGCCAGCAAGAAGGTAACACTCCCCCACTGAGAGACAAAAAGCAAGACATGTTTTATAACACACAGCAGCAGACGATAGTACTCTCAACCTGTATGTTGAAATGTGCTTAAACATTGACTTACATTCAATTTGAGTGGGTCAACTTTCTCCCATCGTATAACTGGACTATTCTTCACACTGTACATTTTAATTTAAGTTTCATTGCTATTCCTTGCACACTTAATGTGAATAATATCCTATTTTGAAATTGTGTTAGCTTCATTGTGTTTCTTTGACTGGTTTTTATCTTTTACCGTTAACTTTTGAGATGTTCATATGTTGTATTTGTTTATATTCTACTCTGTTAGTGTCACATTACGTGCAATGCCTTGTTTTTAAATGCTAAAATGTCCCAAATAAATGTCAATCAAGTAAATCTGATCTTGTCTGACTCTGAATGCTCCATGTGTGTTTTTCTCTGCAGCAAGAGCTGATTTCCAGCCTGGCGAGGAAGCTGGAGGTGCTTCGGGAGGCCCGGAGGAGTCTTCAGGAGGACGTGGAGGACAACGAGGCTCTGGGTTGCGAGGTGGAGGGCACCGTGCAGAGAATCTGTCAGGCCAACCAGCTCGATAAGTTCTGCATGTTCGTGGGAGACCTGGATAAAGTGGTGAGCCTCCTGCTGTCGCTGTCTGGGAGGCTGGCGAGGGTGGAGAACGCCCTGAACAGCCTGGAGGAGGAGGCCCCGCCGGAGGAGAAGGTAGGAGCCTCCGTCACATGAGGGGGGGGATATGCAATATGCAGTATTGACGTTCTGTTTATCTCATTTGGTTTTGAATAGTTTACTCCTCCTGGCATCATCGTGTCACTTTAATTTTTATGTTTAAAGAATATTTGATGTAGCAGATCATTCAAAGATGACGACTCAATTCGTACCGGATCTACTTTCAATCAATCGAACCTTATTCATAGCACTTTGATACAGAAAGTGTAACACAAAGTACGGAGAAACGTAACTCTTTGTTATTACAGACAGAAGTGAAAAAACAGAGGATTTAATCTACAAAACTATAGATATTCAATAAAAAGACAAAGACTCTCTGTTTTAACTTGAAATGAAATTAAGAGCAGATTAAGATCTTAAAAGTATTTAAAAAAAATCAATTTTGAAGCTAGATCAACAAATGAATATCCATCTTCCTCCAGCGGACACTAACGAGGAAGCGTAAGTTGCTGATGCAGCAGCACGAGGATGCCAAGGAGCTGAAGGAGAACCTGGACCGCAGGGAGAGGGTGGTGTCGAGCATCATGGAGACACACCTGGACGCGGAGAACCTGGACGACTACCGGCACTTTGTGAAGATGAAGTCAGCGCTCATCATCGAGCAGAGAAAACTGGAGGATAAGATCCACCTGGGAGAGGAGCAGCTGAAGTGTCTGCTGGACAGTCTGCCGCTGGACCAGAGGCCGGTGCTCTGATGCATGTAGCATTTCCATCGTGTTGTCTTTGTGAAACTGTCAGAGTTCAATTGAAGACGGTTTTGCAGCTGAAGTGTCGGCTGGACGGTCTGGAAACAACTCCTAACTCTGCAGAGGAAACACTAAGTCCAGATCCATCCGTGTCTACATCTGAGAGTGCATTTCCATCGTGTTGTCTTTGTGAAACCGTCAGAGTTCAATTCAAGACGCTCTCCTCACAATTAAGACTACATTTCCCATGTGGCCCTTTGTCGATCAAATATTCTAGTTTTTAACGGAGCCTCAGGAACTCATTTAGGTCAATAACTGATTGAGATTTGAGGACCTTTTTTGCACGGAGACGAGACAAGAACACACATATATTGTGTCGTCAAAGTTTCAATAGATTTTATACAAAATATAGAGAATTCTCCCTTAATTTCCAAATACATTCAGTCTAGAGACCATTGATTTCCTCCTATTTTTACTTATTTTTTACATCTTCTAGTATCCCAAAGTCAAGGTATTCATGTTCTTTTTAGCATTTTAAAGTTATAATACATAACAAGCTATGTATGCTGATAGTAACCAACACTATTTAAGGCGTTTTAAGTCCGGAAACCTTCAATAATATACTTAATTATAATTACACAAATACAGTTTATAGGTGTTTATGTACAAACCAAATGATATACATTACTTTGGTTGTTACTTTCTCTTACACTGTCTCCCTTTTGTAATTAATAACCATCACGTGTTTTATTCTAGTTTCATTTTGTATTTATTGTTTTGGTAATTTATTTTCACTCGTGACGTTTTTCTTTTTGTTTTCTAACAAAATGAAATGAAGTTTGATTTCCAAATGATATTTGGTTGCTTTGACGACCAACAGTATCTCCCTGTGTGTAGAGTCTGACTCTTAAAGGGTCGATGAGTTTCTCTTTTTGGAGTGACACCTTTTGGATTTACGCTAAAACAACTGGACGATGTTGGATTTTTCCAGCGGTCCAGATTGTCTGAGTGGTTGATCAGCTGAAGCTCCCACTCAGACACTTTGACGACGGCTTCACAGCCACCGGATTTATTGATTGTTTTCTCAGAGTTTCTACACAGGTTCATTTAAAAACACCGCACTTTGAGGACTTTCTACATTCATATTTATTTGAACACGTGCCTACCGTAGCCTCTCGTGGACTGACGTGGGGACGGCCCACACAGGTGCACCTTTCACCAACTTTAAGCAATAAAATGATAAAGCTGTGACACATGGTCATCTTCTTCTGAATTGTTTTATTATAAGTGCCACTTGTCTAGCCCACTTAGAAACAGTTTTACCCAATGACGAACAGCCGTTGCTTCAACCTAGAAATCACGTTTCAATTATTTAACACTTTAAGTTATCTACTATTCTTTTTAAATCAAATCAAATCCAGTTTTATTTATAAAGCACATTTATAAGCGATTTTTGGTGGAGCCAAAGTGCTGTACATAAAATAAAAATAGCCTACAGTAGAGACACTTTACAGCAAATACAACAGCACAGACCCTCTGTCCTCAGACCCTCTGTCCTTAGACCCTCTGTCCTTAGACCCTCTGTCCTCAGACCCTCTGTCCTCAGATCCTCTGTCCTCAGACCCTCTGTCCTCAGACCCTCTGTCCTCAGACCCTCTGTCCTCAGACCCTCTATCCTTAGACCCTCTATCCTTAGACCCTCTGTCCTCAGACCCTCTGTCCTCAGACCCTCTGTCCTCAGACCCTCACATCGTACAAGGAAAAACTTCCAGAGAAAACCCACAGTTTAAGGGAACATGGGAGAAACCTCAGACAGAGCAACAGAGGAGGGATCCCTCTCCCAGGACGGACAGACGTGCAATAGATGCCGTGTGTAAATCCAAGAGATAATACATTTTACAGCATATAGACCGAATGTTAGGAAATGCATGTGTCTGTAATAAGAAGATGAATCCACGAGGATGTCAGCTACAATCCTGAGGAAGCCATCAGGGAAGCAGCATGACGAGACCCAAGGCAGGACCGCAGAGACAGGTTCAGCCACGACCCGAAGTCCACGACTTAATCCAGAACTCAGGATAGAGGATCCAGGACACAGGACTATAGCAAGAGGATCAGCCTCGACTCCGGATCCCGGCGTAGATATAGATACAAAACAAGAACAAAGATTTGGCTGGGTTAATCGGAACAAGAGAATACACAGACACAGACAGAGAGGGAAAAGGTCATTGGATACAAGTTATTCTTGATAACCCTCTAGAAATCCTTTTAGAGGAATCTAGCCTGTTTGCTTTGCTTGACATTATCTTAATTTGGTACAAAGTGTACTCTTGTTTGTGTCCCTGTCCAAAAGTCGGGCTGGGACGATGTCAAATACCAAGAAAAGCTCATTTGAACTCCAAATGTCAACAATCAAAGTGGAAATGTGACTGTTAACTATACATATATACAATTGACTTGATGTATTAATATGCATATAATTCAGATGGTCAAAAATACTGATTGTTTCCTAAAGATTCAGCATTTTCCCGAGGATCTAAGACAACATTATCTGAATGCCATTTAAGTGCTTTTTCTGCCCGTATTGCAGGTCATTAATATCACAAAAATGGTCATATCTCTAAAAAAACTGTCCCATTATTGATTGATTCTGCTTCATCCTTTGAGAAGCACTGTGTGGGCGGAGATAACATGACAACAGAGAGTTCATATGGATCACAGTAAACGACTTAAGGGCTTATCTTTTCCCTGCAACAAATCACAAGAGGATTTTGTGTACAATCTCTAATGACGTTTTGTCAATCTGTTGCTCAACGTTTTACTACCTGTTGGCCGCCACTTTGGACTTTTGACTGAAAAAGTGGGTGAGAAAACATTTCCTATGCCAATCCTCTTTATGGCCATCGCGGGATGTCTGACTGTCCCAGGTTTTATTACACTTTTCCCGACATAGCCGTCACTTAACATAAATATCCCTCTGAAGCACTGTGTTAAGATTTGATTGAGGTAAATATAACAGGTGTGGACATCTGCTGTCGTAAAAGGTCATATATTTGTAAGGAAAAACCTGCTTAGCTGAGTAAATAAATATAAAAAATACACTAAAAAGCCTTTTTTCTTTTACTATTAAACCCATGTTTGTATTTAACCTGTAAGTCAACATTACTCTGGTTGGTTTAACAACAAATACACCTGTTTAAATACAACTTAAAGTGAACATAATTGTACCTTTTTGCAACGTGATAATTAGCTCCTTTCTCAAACAATCAAAATTATTTCAGAAAAACCTTAAAAAATGCCTTTTTTTTTACCTATAGTCAAAATAAAAGACAATAAAAAGAAACTTAACAGGCAGACTCGAACTAGATGACACACACACACACCCTTCCTCTCCATCAGAGCACATCAATATGCTGTCAATGATTTACTGTCTGTTTCACTACATGACAGGAACTGTATCTAGGTTCTGTGTAGCAGGATGAGGAAGCGTCACTGTGTTATCCAGACTAACTGGAGACGGCCTCGAGGAGCAGAACGAGCCCCAGGTAAAACACAAACATTACGAGTATTACTTTAAATGTGCCGTTTGAGTCACGTGAAGTCTAAGCATGCTTTCCTCCTACGGGATTCACAATCTGCTCAGTTTAGGCGTGAGTTTGATCATTTTGTATTGAAGTTAGCGTAAAATCCGTATTCTAAAATGGATAAGGAACATGTCAACATGACTCTCATATGGATGTCCGAATGATTATTTCTTAGATTAATCGATTGATAGTTTCAGTAAAATGTCCGAAAATAGTAGACAAGTTCCAGGTGAAGTCTCTAAATGTCTTGTTTGTGGGTACGAAACAAAAACACGTTTACTTTTCTGATTTAAAACAGAGAAAGGACACCTCCCCATTCTTAGGGCTGTTTAGGGGCATTTTATGGTTGATGTCTTATAGATCGGTGATTAATTGGTGGAGCTCTGAACTCCATAAAGTCTCCACATTGAGATTTGTTTTGCTCACCTGTGTTTCTGTCCTCTCGCAGGGAGCTGATTGTTTGCCAGGTGAAACCCGAGCATCAGAGAAAAGGTACAAACAGAGGAAGCGCTGCCGCCACGCAGAAACACTTCTCTATCTGAGGTGGCATTTAATCACATTCAGAACATGAGGATGTTGCACTAAGAGTTTTTATATTTACAGGCAGTGTTATTGCACTTTATTTAAATTTGTATAGCATATGTGGTTCTTAATGTTTGCTATTTGTATACATTTAAAGCCATTGTTTGTTTACTGATCTTGTGATTTAGGGCTTTAAATAAGCCCAATAGGTTTTATACATCTTCCTGCACAGAACTATTTATCATTTATCTGTTTTGTATTATTAAATAGTCCAAAAACATTATAACCATTAAAACCATTGAAACTATTACTATATTTTAAATAGTGCAAAAACATTCAAACCATTTAAACAACAATGATTTTTACACTCTTTATTGGTTTGGTCTATCAGAGGCCGTGGTGGCAGTCTGACCGCAGCAGGGAGGAATGACGAGATGAAGCCAGTGTGTCGGATCAGGACTTTCTCTGTCACCTGACGCTCTCCTCCACCCCTCCTCCACCCTTCCTCCACCTCTCCTCCATCCTCCTCACCTCTCCTCCACCCCTCCTCACCTCTCCTCCACCCCTCCTCCACCCCTCCTCCACCTCTCCTCCACCTCTCCTCCATCCCTCCTCACCTCTCCTCCACCCCTCCTCACCTCTCCTCCACCCTTCCTCCACCCCTCCTCACCTCTCCTCCACCTCCCTCCATCCCTCCTCACCTCTCCTCCACCCCTCCTCCATCCCTCCTCACCTCTCCTCCACCCTTCCTCACCTCTCCTCCACCTCCCTCCACCCCTCCTCCATCTCTCCTCCACCTCTCCTCCACCCCTCCTCACCTCTCCTCCACCTCCCTCCACCCCTCCTCCACCTCTCCTCCACCTCTCCTCCATCCCTCCTCACCTCTCCTCCACCCCTCCTCACCTCTCCTCCACCTCCTCCACCCTCCTCCACCTCTCCTCCACCTCTCCTCCATCCCTCCTCACCTCTCCTCCACCCCTCCTCCACCCTTCCTCCACCCCTCCTCCACCCTTCCTCCACCCCTCCTCACCTCTCCTCCACCCTTCCTCCACCCCTCCTCCACCCCTCCTCCACCCTTCCTCCATCCCTCCTCCATCCCTCCTCACCTCTCCTCCACCCTTCCTCCACCTCTCCTCCACCTCTCCTCCACCCCT
This sequence comes from Pogonophryne albipinna, assembly GCA_028583405.1. Taxonomy (NCBI): domain Eukaryota; kingdom Metazoa; phylum Chordata; class Actinopteri; order Perciformes; family Artedidraconidae; genus Pogonophryne; species Pogonophryne albipinna. Next base: position 226,233 of record JAPTMU010000186.1, read on the forward strand.
CCTCCACCTCCCTCCACCACCTCTCCTCCACCATGCCCTACCTGGCTCACACCGGCCACTCCCAGCTCCTCGCTCTGTGGCTCTCCTGCATTGGATGCACGCTCACCGCCGTTTCCCTTGGACTCATCCAGTGGAGGGTCTGGCTGGTGTCAGACAGGGAGGTCATCAGCTCTGGGGTCGCGTGGGTGGGCGTTTTTCGGGCGTGTTTCAACAGCCACACCCTGGTGACGCCTGGATACAGAGTGATGCACTGCAGGTTCATCAGCCTAATGGAGGACTTCACACCTCCAGAGATAGTGGCAGGGCAGGTCCTCATGCTGCTGTCTCTGCTGGTGGGGCTCTGTGGGAACGCTGGGGGAGTCTACACCTTGAGGAACGTGTATTTTGGGATAGGGGAAGAGCTCGCCTATCCGCTTGACGTTCCTCACAAGTGGCGCTCTGTGCCTGATGGCCGCCATCATGTCCCTCACTCCTCTGCTGTGGAACCTGAACTCTGTGGTGACCAATCAGACTATAACGTTCCCCCCAGAGTTTAAACTACCCCCGACTCCTGACTCTCAACATGTTGGGAGGGGCATCTGGGTGGGGCTGGTTGGGACGAGCTTTATGATTGTCTCCGGGATTATTTTCTGCACCTACAGGTTGCCTGTGAGGTCAGCAACCCGTGCAGAAACAGTGACTGGCAGCAGGGGGGCTGCCGGGGGGAAAGATAACCCGGCGTTTGAGTTTCACGAACACTGACGCATGTACTTGAACTCACAGAGGAATTGGCAACCTCAAAATATAGAGAGTTTTGTTTACAAATTGAGATTTGATGGACGTAAAACAAGAAAAGGTACTCATACCACCGCTCCTAGAGAATAGGAAGAGCAACAGCTGCAAGGAGACATCTGTGTGCTTGTTTTAGGGTCAGCAGACCAAAGACTAGCTGAGTGGCTTTTGATAAATGGTACTATTTCTGAATAAATGTACTTGCTCAAAGCTGTTAATTTAAAGGCAAGCCATTATGAGTATAGCCATTAAAGATCCATAGAAATTGTACAGTATATATTGATATATTGTACCACAATCTAAGCTGCTTCTAAATATTGTTTTCAGTTGTTTTATTCACTGCTAATGACAGTAAAGCTGCTTGCACCATCAATTAATGCAAACATGTGTTTTACTGCTGTTCATAGACGATAATTCAATAGATACATAATATACCAGCTGTTTTAACTGACATATAGAGAGAGAAATGCACATGTATGATGTAAAATATTCTTGTTTTGCATACACATTTAGCTACTTGAGGACGAGCGAACCTTCATTTCCTCTTTGTGTTTTCACCTGATGTTTGCATGATGCTTTGGTAATAAACTGGATTACTTTTAGTCAGTATGAACCATGTGTTGTGCTTTTTAAATGTTGAAATCATCCAGACCAGTGGCGGTTCTAGACCAATTTGACTGGGGGGCCAGTTATTTTCTGAGGGGGGCCCAATAAATGCAGGACGAAAAAGAGAACTAGACAGTATGAAGTAATTGCGCATAAGAAAACAATGCAATACAGTTATTGGTATTTGTTTCAGTACACTTATTTATTTCAGATAGATCTTATAGTTATTACTGTTAGGCTTCAGCTTAAGTTATAGTGCAATGTTTGCACTCACACCATATTTATATAAAAATAAAGGCAATGAACAGTTACATCTCTACTTTACACAAGGGTGTCTGCACAATCTCACATTACAGCAACAAAATCCTGCGGTTTTTGGCAAACCGAGTACCAGAAAATATACATTTAAAAAAACAAAAAACTTTTCATTGTTAGGGGGGTCAGAGGTCAGTGTTAGGGGGGCACTGGTCCCCCCCTAGAACCGCCCCTGATCCAGACTAAACATGTTGTGGACAAACTTCAGTTTCTTCCTGGTGTGTGCACAAACAGCTGTCTTCATGTGTTACTAACCCTAACTTTTACAAGACATACTAGAATGAAAGTAATGAGATATACACAGCAGTATTTTCTTAAATATTTTATTCAAAAAAAAGCAAAAAGCTCATCTCCAGAATTTCAAACCATCTGTATCAATGTTCCTCTACTGTTATGGCTCTAATCACAGCCCTGTGTGTGTCATCTGATCACCTGAGCCAATCACTAACACACGAAGGAGAGATGATAAACACTTGGTCGGGTTTGAAAAATCAAATGTAAGAAAAGGACACCTCTGGGAAATGACAACCATTTAAAACATGATCTGTGATGGGGGGGGGGGGCTGCTTGTGATCTTCACCTATGCACCCCACTGCAGTCAGCATGTCGTTGTGTCCCTGAGACACTTCCCCCCAAAGTGCTCCTGTGGGGATTGTCCACAGGACTGAGTATGGAAGTCGCTTTGGATAAAAGCGTCTAACAAGCAACATGTAATGAAATGCAGGAAGGTCAGCGTTTCAATCCCAAAACAGAAAGGGAAGCTTTACTGACCCCACAGTATAACATGTCACTGTTTGCAAGATACTTCCTGCTGGAGGACAGAGTCATCCGAGGTTATAACACAGCGTGACTGTCAGCAAGCGGCACATTTCCATAACGGGTATATATTCAGATATATCAGCACAGTAGGAACCTCTCAGATGTAAATAAAAGACTGTCACTGGAGATACATAGGGCATATCATTCCAACACATACTTGCCAACCCTCCCGATTTCATTGCCCTCTCCCGCATTTCTCCCGATTTCTGACAACATCTGATTTACTCAGGACTGTTTCCACTCAGACTTTAATACAGCTACAC
>JAPTMU010000186.1:229965-284965 GCA_028583405.1 Pogonophryne albipinna
CCAATACCCTCTTTCTCTTTTCCAATACCCTCCCTCAGGTACCCACCTCTCCCGCTCCGCTCTGCAGAAGGTGCTTCTCTGCCACTGCAGGAATCAAACACAAAAAACAGTGACTATAAAGTTCGTTTTTATGTCAATCTTTGTGTGAAAGTCACATCAGAGGACTCACCTGATTTCTCCGCCCCGTCTGCAGCCGTCAGGTTGTTGGGTCGGATCCTGAAGGAGAGCGCGGGTGCCACCGCACTGAGGAGGAAAAACACAACGATGAACAAAAAGATCAAACAGAGTTATATTAAATATTTAAAGCAACAGTTTTCTGATGTTTAGTCTGTTTGTAACTTTTCTTATGCTACTACGAAATAAATTGCACTTATTTTGTGTTATTATTTTGTAGACGAGCATAAACTGAATTACAGACCGAAGCAAGTGGATTTTTTTTAGCTTATTTTCACTTTGAGGGTCAAGGTGAGGGGTCGTTTCCAGGGGAAGAGATTAGAGGAAGAAGGGGAACGTTAAAGCCGGATGAACGCAGAGAATCTCTTCCACATGCAGAAGCTTCTCCGGGGTCTACGTCCAAAAACATGAACAGGCTTTCCTCAGGTCTGATCCTCTCCTTCCCTCGTCTCTCTGCCCTCCTTCCTTCCACATCTAATCTCTGTTTTACTAGTGCTTTTTGAGGACTCCTTCCACCTCCATGCCTCCCCTCACACACACACACACACGTGTTAGTGACGATGTAACGTACCCCTCCTTCTCCACGTGTGCTGCCTCCGGGGGGAGCGAGACCTTCTGCTCTGCTTCAGGTTGTGGGGATTTGTTGGAGGAAGGTGGAGCAGACTTGTAAGCCATTGCACCCTCTTTGACCTGATGAAGACATTCAATGCAACAGCAGGTTTTTAACAAAGCTATTCCATACTTTGATATTGTTCTTTTTATAGATGTATTGCTTCCTTTCATGCTCACCTTCTTTCCTGCAGCAGCATCGTTCCCGTGTGTATCTGAAAAGGAAAGAAAGACACAATATAATCATCAACAAAGCCAGACAAATGATATGTGTTTTGACATCATTTGAAACTCAACTGGATTAAATCATGTTCAGTATCACTCACACTAATAATAACTCTTATAATAAACCGCTACGACTTTCGTTTCAGAAGAGACCAGAATCAGGTCATCAGTTTGGGAACGGAGTTTAAAATGCAAAAGCACGCAGGTATTTAATGCACCTCAGAGTAGCATGCTAACAAAGGTATCCCAACTGTAGCTGTGAACATGACAGGATGTGTGATTACCTAGAAGAGCATCAGGACTGTTTGAGGCAGATGATAGCTATGTGATTAACATGATGATTCAGCCTCTATGGAGAGAGACATCAAGCATGCTCATTTCTGACGTGGAGCTAATCTGAAGTAAACATTGAATACTGCTTTCTATTCCTCCATCTAGTGACTGTGTAACTCCCTCTCTTGGATATCAGCATGTGAAGGACACTGTTCAGGAACTAGTCTCTGTATGTGATGACTCCTTCTGGAGAGGATCACAGATACATGGATCCTGAGGATCACAGATACATGGATCCTGAGGATCACAGATACATGGATCCTGAGGATCACAGATACATGGATCCTGAGATTCAAGCTCAAGCCGGGGATTAGATTTTTAGAAGAAATACAGAATTTTGAGGTTTTGAGAAAAAATTCAGAATTTTTAGAAAAAGTCAGAATTTTGAGGGAAAAGTCAACATTTTAAGGAAAAAGTCAGAATTTTGAGTGACAGTCAGAATCTCGAGATTTTCAGAAAAAGTCAGAATTTAGTGATTTTTCGAAAAAATACAGAATTTTTAGATTTTTCGAAAAAATACAGGATTTTTTCAAAAAATACAGAATTTAGAGATTTTGAAAAAAAGGCGAATTTTTGAGATTTTTAGAAAAAATACAACATTGAGATTATGAGAAAAAGTCAGAATTGTGAGGAAAAAGTAAAAATGTTAAGGAAAAAGTCAGAATTTTGAGAAAAAGTCAGAATTTTGAGATTTTCAGAAAAAAAACAACATTTTGATAAAAGTCAGTATTTTCTACATCACAGGATGATTTCCTAGCTCCATCTTGTGACTGTGTAACTCCCTCTCTTGGATATCAGCATGTGAAGGACACTGCTCAGGAACTAGTCTCTGTATGTGATAACTCCTTCCATTCTGGAGAGGATCCTGAGGCTGAAGCTCAAGCCGGGGACCAGGGATTATTAACATTTAAATATTCAGAAAAAGTCAGATTTTTGAGATTTTGAGAAAGTGATACTTTTTTAGAAATGTCATAATTTTGAGAGAAAGTCAGAATTTTTTGAGAAAGTCAGAATTTCCTGATATCGAAGCTCAAGCCGGAGACCAGTGGGATTTCTCTAACAGACATGAATCCTTCTGACGGTAGGTTTTAACTGATGGTGTTTGAAGCAGGAAGAAGTGAGTTGAATAAAGAGAGAGACCTTTGGTGAGCGAGCTCTTCAGCTGCTTCAGAGCGGCCGGCAGGTCCTCCCTCTGATCGGGGGATAGATCCTTCACCTCCAGCCCGTAATGATCCAGGAGCAGCGCCAGCCTCTGCAGAGAGCGCCCTGAGACACAGAGACAATCTATTTATTCATTTGGAAGAATTAAACATTTTGAAAGTAGCGTAATCGAACTCTTCGTGAATTTCTCATTGACAATAATATATTTCTGGTTCATGTTTTGATGCACTTTTGCGGGACTTGTCATTTCTTTACTGTAGGTTAAAGATGTGATAACTTATTCAACTAAATGTATAACCTGAGTCTGGGGATCAAGTCTTCTTTATAATACGTTAACACATGCAGTCGTACAATAGTTACCTGTATGTAAAAGTAGTAGAGGTATAAAGTAAGTCTGAATTGTGCAAGAAGTCGATGCTCTGATATCTGTTTTCTCTCATATCTCCAAAATGTCACTTTGAAAGATGATTTCTTGCATTCACATATTTGTTGTCTCCTCGCTCACCATCCAGTCCTGACAGGGCGTCGTACTCCTCCTGCTTCTTCTTCTCTCCCTCCTGCTGCTTCTTCTTCTCTTCCTCCTTCCCCTGGTTCTTCTGCTGCTTCGTGCTGAGCTGGGACACCTGGGAAATGTAGTCCTCGCCGTAATCCAGCGGGAAGTCCAGCTCCGGGAAGAAGGACGAGGAGGAGAGAGAAGAGGGAAGTCCTGCAGCTCCTCTGTGGCGGGAGAGAGGCTGCACAGGGGAGGAAGAGGAGGATGAGGAGGAGGAGGAGGATGAGGAAGAGGAAGGGGAGGTGAGGTAAAAGGAGAGGAGGTTTTGGAGGAGCTGCCCGTCTGAGTCCAGAGAGTTTCTGGAGCGAGAGGAGGAGGAGGCGACGAGCCGATCTTCATCCAGAGAGTTCAGGGAGTCTTCCTCCTGGTAGCCGTACTGCTGCTGCTGCTGCAACACACACACACACACGCACGGGCACACACAGACACACACGGGCACACACAGACACACGCACGGGCACATACGCACACACACAGACACACACGGGCACACACACACACACAGGCACACACAGACACACGCATGCACACACACACACACACACAGACACACGCACACACACACACGGGCACACACGCACACACAGACACACGCACGCACACACACACGCACACATATTATTATTGTATATTATATTCTTTGCAAGCTCTTGCGGCGCCACATCAAATGAGGTCGGGGGGGTTGAGTTCGACCCCCCTGCAGTAGAAGAGGAGTTCCCCACCTTCTGGAAGGTGTAGGGGTCCGGCGGGGGCCTCTGCATGTGCACGGAGGATCGGGGGGGGTCCAGGATCATGTAGTCCACGTACTGCTGCATCATCTCGGGGTCGGCGAGGTCCTCCTGGACCCTCGGCTGCACGGGGCCCGGGAGCCTGGACCCCCTGCGGAGCAAACATTCAAGGGTCATGTGCTCAGCATCTGAAGTCACAGGCTCCTCCAACAGAGCAACAGATAGGACTAATAACACATCTCAGATATCAGCTCAGACTGAACACACACTGAAAGGCATTAGTCTCGTCTGCTGAAACCTCATATCCTCATTAAGTATAGATTTCTGTTCAAAGCATTTATTTCGCTCGATATAACAGTCGTTTTTTATTCAGTCTGGAGTGAGTCCCAGGCTCAGGACATAACACAAAGGAAACAGAAAAATAGTGCAAGACAAGGGGTTTAAAAAACATGTTTTAAAGCTGGATTTGGAAGTCTGTGATAAAGTACCGTTTACTATAAAGTTTTCTTACAGTTTTAGTGAATTCTCAGGTTTAGAGGAGGCGACGGTGGGAAGGCGACTCAGCTCGCGGCCGATGATCTCCTGCGTCACATCGTCCTTCCAGGTCAGACCTGCACACACACACACACACACACCATGTATACATCACTTCAGGGGACATTACATTGACTTACATGCAGTTCCTGGAGACTTATCCTAACCTTAACCATAACCAACACATGCCTAACCCTAACCAAGTCTTCACCCTCAAATGAATGACTCCCCTCATGGGGACCTCCAATTTGTCCCCATAAGGGAGGCGAGTCACACACACACACACACACACACACACACACACACACACACACACACACACACACACACACAAATGGACTCACCTTGCCCCATCAGGTCTAATATGTTAACACATTATGATGTGGTAGTACAATAGTTACCTGCACCACAAACCACTGATGTATACGTTGTTATTTGAGTTGTATCTCTGTTCTTGTGTTCTTGTTTTATGGTTCAGTGATATCACTTTTTCTGTTTCTTTATACCTTGTTTTTAATGATGTTCCTCATTTGTTCTGTGAAGCCCTGTGGGCAGTGTCAGGCATGAGAGGTGCTATATAAATAAAGCCTCACCCTGGCCCATCAGGTCTTTGAGGACTTGCTGCAGTTTGTGCAGGGCGGACACGGACAGCTGGTACTGGACGGGCTCCTGGTGGGGGGCCCGGCACCGTCCGAACAAACCGTCTGCACAGAGAGAGAGAGAGAGAGAGAGATGAAAACAACACGTCTGGAACACGGTGACATCACTCTGGAACACGGTGACATCACTCTGGAACACGGTGACATCACTCTGGAACACGGTGACATCACTCTGGAACACTTGAGACAATATAAAAACAACAACACGTCCGCTACTGTCTGTCACAGCACAACATCACAGTGACATCACCATGAAACACTGGCGCTCGTATTGGCTAGCGATCCGAGGTATTGTACGTGATAAGGGGCGGGACATCTCTAAGAGCTTGACCAATCAAAATAGAGCGGCCAGCTGCACGGCTATTTACCTCCAGAGGGACCAGGACCTGCTGAAGGTAATATGGGCTGTCACACATACGACTAAATATCCTCACCACCAGGAAATGAACCCTTATCCTCTTTTCCTTCAACATATCGGCTCAATTACTTTCCTCACACACACTAAAATATACATATGTGGCCGTAATGTACACATATCCAAGTAAACACACACATAGTATGTATGCACATATACACACTACGAAATATGAGTAGATTCACACATTAAAATGTACATAAATGCATCGAAAACCCTACAAATACACACTCAACTTCACACATTTACTCTGTGAAGCATAGTGTGTGTGTGTGTGTGTGTGTGTGTGTGTGTGTGTGTGTGTGTGTGTGTGTGTGTGTGTGTGTGTGTGTGTGTGTGTGTGTGTGTGTGTGTGTGTGTGTGTGTGTGTGTGAGAGTGGGCTGTGGTGAGTCATCACCTCTGTCTCTGTTCATCTCTCATCAAACACACACACACACACGAGGGAGACACACAGTCGTCAGGCAAGTGATGTCAGTGTTGTCATGGAGACGGCGAGGAAGGGGTGCGATTGGCTGAGAGCGTCTGACGGAGGGAGACCTTGTTTACGTTGCACTCTCGCTCTTTTCTCACTCTTTTGTCTCTTTCACTCCGAACCCTCAACCTTCCTGCCTCCGTGACGAAACCTCGTACAGAAAACTAGACGCTTTACACACACACACACACACACACACACACACACACACACATTTTATTTTGCTCGATATAACAGTATTTGTTATTCAGTCTGGAGTGAGTTTGAGTTGTGTAAATAGGCTAAATGTTGTTTCTTTAACGTAGTCTAGTTTTAATTAAATATCCTATGGGTTAAATGCACATTACGTTTAAGGACATGAAACGGGCCTTTTCTTGCATGCAAACTGTAATTAGATTCATTATTCCAGAGGTGGAAGACAGATGTTTCTCAACCCGAAATGTATATTATTTTATATTAAGTCTGGAAAATGTTTATTTTGCTCTCACATTAAGGAGGTTTCAGGCAAAGGCTTTGAGTTTGTTTTGAACAGCGTCCGAAAAGCAACCTGTTTCTCCCTCTTCTCCCCACACACTGTCATTCCTACATTTCACCACATGCACTTCTGAGAAACACCCGGCATCAATAATTCAGCTTCAGTCTCCGAGGGCTGCCACGCACGCGCGCAAGCACGATCGCTCGCTATTGGTCGATTTGTGTTATTCTCGTCACGCTGCATTCAGGGTACCGTGAATACCAGCTTCCCACTGTGTATGATTGATAGATATAACATGTTAGACCTCCTCACAGTCCCACCTTTCAAATCAAAAGTCTCCTTTAAACTGTGTCCATCGAGGTCTATTTGAAAGGTCATGCTACTTTGAATTGGGAAAGCACTAGACTTCTTTTGTACTGAATATCCTTGTCGCTTTGTCCTTGTAAAAACTTGATCTCTGTAGTAATGGAATAAACTAAACTACTATCAAAGCTTTCCAAGTCAAAGAAAGATAAATTAGCAGGATCCTTATCGTCGGACCCAGCAGGGAACGATCATTTAAAATGTTGACGAAGATGCGTCATCAAAGGGCTTTCATTGAACGCCCTGCGGCCAATCAGAAAAGAGTTGAGTACTTTGCAAATGAACTGATGTGAATGCAACCAGATGCCCCTCTGTTCCTGGTTTCATGTTTATCGAAGGTTTCTGAAGGACTCACCATCGTTGCACCGCTGGTCTCTCGGACAGAGCTTCTTTTCAAACAAACACCCTGCAGACACAAAAGAAACACAACATGTAACTGAGAAACATCCATTGAACACAAGCCTCCTGTCACTGAAGATATGAGTGATATATTTTACAGAATTTTAAACAACAACATTTTGTCGGATTCAAAGCAGAAACAGGTGGATATTTGAAACTAGATGTCATGAGATAACATGTTTTATGCTTGCATTCAAATTAGGCTTTTATGGGACAACGATGTGTTGCTTAGTGATGGGAAAATATGGGTGTGTGTGTGTGTGTGTGTGTGTGTGTGTGTGTGTGTGTGTGTGTGTGTGTGTGTGTGTGTGTGTGTGTGTGTGTGTGTGTGTGTGTGTGTGTTACAGCTGACCTTCTCACAGGTCCTAATCTGTAGCGAGGCTGTAAATGGCAGCAGATGTGAAGCCGCTCCGTTCTGTGTTTCCTGTTGTTTGCGTTGTGTTTTCATTAAAGTGTTTATAATTCACCTCGTCCAGTACAAACACCTGGTCCAGTACAAACACCTGGTCCAGTACAAACACCTGGTCCAGTACAAACACCTGGTCCAGTACAAACACCTGGTCCAGTACAAACACCTGGTCCAGTACAAACACCTCGTCCAGTACAAACACCTGGTCCAGTACAAACACCTGGTCCAGTACAAACACCTGGTCCAGTACAAACACCTGGTCCAGTACAAACACCTCGTCCAGTACAAACACCTGGTCCATTACAAACACCTGGTCCAGTAGAAACACCTGGTCCAGTACAAACACCTGGTCCAGTACAAACACCTGGTCCAGTACAAACACCTGGTCCAGTACAAACACCTGGTCCAGTACAAACACCTGGTCCAGTAGAAACACCTGGTCCAGTACAAACACCTGGTCCAGTACAAACACCTGGTCCAGTACAAACACCTGGTCCAGTAGAAACACCTCGTCCAGTACAAACATCTGGTCCAGTACAAACACCTGGTCCAGTACAAACACCTGGTCCAGTACAAACACCTGGTCCAGTACAAACACCTGGTCCAGTACAAACACCTGGTCCAGTAGAAACACCTGGTCCAGTACAAACACCTGGTCCAGTACAAACACCTGGTCCAGTACAAACACCTGGTCCAGTAGAAACACCTCGTCCAGTACAAACACCTGATCCAGTACAAACACCTGGTCCAGTACAAACACCTGGTCCAGTACAAACACCTGGTCCAGTAGAAACACCTCGTCCAGTACAAACACCTGGTCCAGTACAAACACCTGGTCCAGTACAAACACCTGGTCCAGTAGAAACACCTCGTCCAGTACAAACACCTGATCCAGTACAAACACCTGGTCCAGTACAAACACCTGGTCCAGTACAAACACCTGATCCAGTACAAACACCTGGTCCAGTACAAACACCTGGTCCAGTACAAACACCTGGTCCAGTAGAAACACCTCGTCCAGTACAAACACCTGGTCCAGTACAAACACCTGGTCCAGTAGAAACACCTCGTCCAGTACAAACACCTCGTCCAGTACAAACACCTGATCCAGTACAAACACCTGGTCCAGTACAAACACCTGGTCCAGTACAAACACCTGGTCCAGTACAAACACCTGATCCAGTACAAACACCTGGTCCAGTACAAACACCTGGTCCAGTACAAACACCTGGTCCAGTACAAACACCTCGTCCAGTACAAACACCTGGTCCAGTACACACACCTCGTCCAGTACAAACACCTCGTCCAGTACAAACACCTGGTCCAGTACACACACCTCGTCCAGTACAAACACCTGGTCCAGTACAAACACCTCGTCCAGTACACACACCTCGTCCAGTACACACACCTGGTCCAGTACAAACACCTGGTCCAGTACACACACCTCGTCCAGTACAAACACCTCGTCCAGTACAAACACCTGGTCCAGTACAAACACCTGGTCCAGTACAAACACCTGGTCCAGTACATACACCTGGTCCAATACAAACACCTCGTCCAGTACAAACACCTGGTCCAGTACACACACCTCGTCCAGTACAAACACCTGGTCCAGTAGAAACACCTGGTCCAGTACAAACACCTGGTCCAGTACAAACACCTGGTCCAGTACAAACACCTGGTCCAGTACATACACCTGGTCCAGTACAAACACCTGGTCCAATACAAACACCTCGTCCAGTACAAACACCTGGTCCAGTACACACACCTGGTCCAGTACACACACCTGGTCCAGTAGAAACACCTGGTCCAGTACAAACACCTGGTCCAGTACAAACACCTCGTCCAGTAGAAACACCTCGTCCAGTACAAACACCTGGTCCAGTACAAACACCTGGTCCAGTACAAACACCTCGTCCAGTACAAACACCTGGTCCAGTACAAACACCTGGTCCAGTACAAACACCTGGTCCAGTAGAAACACCTGGTCCAGTACAGACACCTGGTCCAGTACAAACACCTGGTCCAGTACAAACACCTGGTCCAGTAGAAACACCTGGTCCAGTACAGACACCTGGTCCAGTACAAACACCTGGTCCAGTACACCCACCTGGTCCAGTACAAACACCTGGTCCAGTCCAAACACCTGGTCCAGTACAAACACCTGGTCCAGTACAAACACCTGGTCCAGTACAAACACCTCGTCCAGTACAAACACCTGGTCCAGCACATACACCTGGTCCAGTACAAACACCTGGTCCAGTACAAACACCTGGTCCAGTACACACACCTGGTCCAGTAGAAACACCTGGTCCAGTCCAAACACCTGGTCCAGTCCAAACACCTGGTCCAGTCCAAACACCTGGTCCAGTACAAACACCTGGTCCAGTACAAACACCTGGTCCAGTACAAACACCTGGTCCAGCACATACACCTGGTCCAGTACAAACACCTGGTCCAGTACAAACACCTGGTCCAGTACACACACCTGGTCCAGTCCAAACACCTGGTCCAGTCCAAACACCTGGTCCAGTCCAAACACCTGGTCCAGTACAAACACCTGGTCCAGTCCAAACACCTGGTCCAGTCCAAACACCTGGTCCAGTACAAACACCTGGTCCAGTCCAAACACCTGGTTCCTAACATGTTACTGTGAGCGACGATTAAAAGGGCAAAACATCTCCTACAAATCAAGTCATTTCTGTCACTTCTACAGATGCTGTGTTTTACAATGTGCTCGTTAGACAGTCAATTACACCACCCTCTCTCCTGATTGGTCGGTAATGATGTGTAGTATAACAGTGACATTAGGACAGGCTGAGGAAACACACACACTCTCCTGGAAACACACAGCGAGGGGAGGTGTGTGTGGGCGGAGGACACAGATTAGTCATCATGTGGACGGAGAACACGTCTGTTTTAGAATGTCTCTCCACCTCCAATGCAGACTCTGAATCTCCATCAAAGGTTTCAATGACTTCAGTTCAACTATGAAGTACTTAGCTTCTTCTAAGCTTTCCCTTTCCTGCAGTGTGTTATAGGTTTTAGTGCATGTCAATGGTCTGCAAAGGCTAAATAAAGAGCTTTTTGAAGCATGGAGACCTGAACATGAGGAGAGTAGGACCTCTGAGTCAAACACACCTTCAGGCTGATGATCAGAAAACTCTTCATTTTAGGCACAAACTAAAAGTGCTGTAACTCTAAGACGAGCCCCATCCTGACCCAGAGCAACAGGATATTTGGCTTTTAGATTAAGAACAAGTTCAATTAAGAGTGTTTCCTGTAGCTCTGTGTTTCCCTTTTATGCAACGTCTTCTCCACTTCGTTTCAGAGGGATATCATTCATTTTGCTCCATTACATTTCATCCAAAGCTTCAGTTACTTTTCATATTAACATGTTGCGTCATTAACACGTGATAATGTTCATTATAGCACCTCTAAAGATTAAACCAAGCGTTTGAGGTACCAAAAGCTCAAAATAAGGGTAAGAAAAAAAGTCCTAAACATAATTTTTTTTTGAATGCATGACTTTTACTTCTATTTGAGTATTTGCCATTCATGCATTGGTACTTTTACTGCAGTCAATGAATCAAATACTTCCTTGAAAACATGGAAGAGGTTAAATTAAGAAAATGAGTCTGACTCATGATCACCAGCAGAGAGTGTGTGTGTGTGTGTGTGTGTGTGTGTGTGTGTGTGTGTGTGTGTGTGTGTGTGTGTGTGTGGCTGGGTGAGTCAGACAGGCCGCAGAATATAATCAGACCTGCGTGTGTTGAGCTGAGTGACAGCCAGGTTATACACGTTACACACACTGATCCCTTTGATTGGAGCTCACTGCATAAAGGGAATAAAGGATCATTCTTATGTTAAAAACACATCATCTGCCTTTTTTGGACGCCTACACACACACACACACACACCTTCCTACTGCCACTAATATCACTGCAGCACCACATGCATATTAATCCGCCGATAAAAAAGAGTGCCCAACGAATTTATTTAAATAAAAACTATAGTTATCAGCTGTTTTTTAATGTTATTATTAAGCCTTTTAAAAGAACAAGTGTATATTAATCCATCAATAAAAATAGTCCTCAGCAAAATCTCTATTTCCTCCTGTTTGTGTAAATAAAAACTACAGTAATCAGCTGCTTTTTATTTTGTTGTGGAGCCTTTTTAAAAGAAAAAACGCCTCCATTGGACTCCTTTGTTTCCGGAACATAGTGACATCACTATGTATCTAGCGCTTCTATTGGCGTACAAATTGGACGTGAAGGGCTAAGGGGCGTGACATCTCTAAGCGGTTGACCAATCACAACCAACCAATCAGAGCATACCTGGCTCTGGCGTCAGACTGGTTGCTGTCCGTGGTGCTGAAACGGTTTCAAAAGCTTTTCTGTATTTTTCTTTCTTTTAATCTAACTGTCTCTGAAACACAAACACTCTAAATGATATTCTCCATGACATGTGCCCTGCCTGTGTCATTCATCCTGTTATTAGCTGCAGGAAATAACGCTAACAAGACGTTTAGTTCATTCCTGTTTCTGGAGCTTTTACCACAACAACATTAAAACCAAGTATAAAATAACTATATACCCATGCCCGCTAATAAACCTTAAAGTGATGCTAAAATGTTCCTCAGATTAGGTTCATTTACTGGCATTTAAATATGTCCAAGTATATATATGATTGCATTTATTGAAGTGTCTCAGGGGGCTTAGGAGTCAGGGTGAGGCCCCTAAAGCTTTTGGCTAAGTCTGAGACAACATGTGCGATAGATAAGTATGAGGGTATTTTCTATCATTTTTCTTGTGTCTACAGTATTTTTGTGACGTATTCTTACAGTCTGAATATTATAAATAACGAGTTTTATCAATAACATTCTTATTTAATACTGATTTTGCTGTGATATTTGTATTAAAACTATTTAAAAAATAGGCCTTTTCGTGTGGTCGCTCCCAGCTGCATCTCGTGGATTATCTTTCTCTTTAATGATCTTATTGGCTCCTTGCAGACTCAGCATGCCCCTCTCTCTCTCCTGCTGTTTGCTTCTTCTTCTTCTTCTTCTTGTTTTTGTTTGTTGCAGACTCAACAACAACATGATTCATCGGAGCAGACCCTCGGTCAGTGACGCACATGAGCTGTGCAGGAAATGCAACACATATAGCATCAAGTTGTCCACGTTACATCCATCTCAATATCTGCGTGCTGCAAGTGGTCATACATCGCGATTAACATCCCTCTCATAGAAATATGATATGTCTCTGTGTGATTAGCGTCAGGACTCGAGTATAGTAACAACATTATGGGTGGATCGAATAACTTGAGGCACATATTTTACACAAACCCTGCAGCTTATTTAAAGAAATGCAACACATAGCATCAAGTTCTCCACGTTACATCCATCTCTATGTATGTGCTGCACATGGTCGCAATTAACATCCGTATTATTAAATATCATAGCCACAATGTCCATTAGCATCAGGACTCGAGTTTAGTACACAACATTATGGGTGGATCGAATAACTTAAAGCCCACATTTTCCACAAATCCTGCAGTTTATTGAAATAATAAATGCATCCATAATCTCACAGCTTTTATAACGTAATGATATCAATAAGATAAAAACAGGAACGTGCGTTAAGCTCGCTCCAAACTCGCGGATAACTACTTCCCATCGCAGGTGTCGTGATTTACGCGCCGCCCTGCAGCCTGCTCGCGGAGACTTCATTAAAATCAGACAGAAGAGAATCATTCTCCAACAGCCTGCGGATCTCTGGAGCCTCTTACCGTGTCTGGAGGCCGAGCAGAGCCGACAGGAGGCAGTGAGAAGCAGGCAGAGAGCCGCCAGGAGACGCGGAGACCTCATGGTACATCCAGCCTGCACGTTCACCAGCTCCCCATGTCTGATGGAGAGGGAGGGACGGAGGGTGTGCGCGCGGGTGCGTGTGTGTGTGTGTGAGAGAGAGAGGAAAAGTGCGATGTGTTGTTAGGAAAAGGACCAGAGGAGGCGCCACACTGCAAGACATACTGAAGGGGGCGGTGGTGGCAAAGTCGATAGGGACTTGGCTTGGCAATTGGAAGGTCACCATTTCAAGTCCCGGCAAGACCAAGTGCTACCGAGGTGTCCCTGAGCAAGGCACCGTTCCCCACACTGCTCCCCGGGCGCCGTTCAAAATGGCAGCCCACTGCTCTTAACACAGGATGGGTCAAATGCAGAGAAACAATTTCCCCACGGGGATTAATAAAGTTTATCAAAATCCAAGGACTACAGCTATAGTGTGTGCATGTATGAGAATCACTCTGATTGCTCCTCTACTTCATGTGTCTTTCTTTTCTTCCTTTCTTTCTTTTTACATTTGATACTTGAGGTTTTGTAATATATTGTTGTAAATTGTTTAATGAATGAATTGTATTTTTTTTTCTTATCATATATCCTTGACGCTTTGGCAATATTGTTCACCTGACATTCATGCCAATAAAGCATATTGAATTGGAGAGAGAGAGAGAGAGAGAGAGAGAGAGGTGTTGTTAGGAAAAGGACCACAGGAGGCGCTACATTCACAGCTATGAAGGAACTAAAAGCTAATAAAATAATGAGAATGGTGGAAGACAGAACTCATATCGAACTGACGTGAAAAATAGTAATACAACAAGAAGAAGTGCTTCAGTAGAAGTGGAAGTGGTGCATGTCAAATCTTACCTTTAAGTAAAAGTGAAATCTAGGCTACTTGATGGAGCATTGTGTCTAAATCAATGATTATTCTATGTCTTGTTCTTGTATATTTTGCATGTGTAAATACTGTATATCTAAATGCTTATGACATTTCCTTTGTGCTGCAACTTGTCTCAACTTAAAACTGTATTTATAGATAGTATTTTATTGACTTATGTTGCATTTCAGTTACGAAATGGCATCGTATCTATAATTTAATCCCCTAATTAATTGTATGTAAGATTTATATTAGTATGAATCTAGTTTCCTTTCATAGTTTGAAAAGAGTATTTACTAAAAAGGTTTTATCAACAGAATATTTAGACTTCGTTTATTTGCAGAATTTGTATTTACTGCAGGTTTGCATGTCATCGTTCACCGAGATGCTGGAATTGAGACCAGCTTCTGCTGCAGGATGAGACCTTCCACATTGACTGACATGTTTTAATCAACCCGAACAAAAAGGAGAGCAAACGGGGAAATCTTTCAATATTTTATTATTCTGAGAAACCATTTTTTAAAGAAAGGATTTCCAACACGTCGAGATTCTGTGCGTCACATGTGGAAAATGACATCCTTTGAGTCCGTCAGCGAGAGTTTCGCCACAGCTTTAGTCGAGAACCAGAGACCTCCTCACGGTGGGGAACAACTCGAAGAAGCCCTGCAGGAGGAAGCGCACAGGAAGAGATCAAAAGAAGATCCTAAAGATATGTTTCTGCAGCGGGAGAAAGCAAAGAAATGACATGAAAGCAAAGCTTGAAAACAAAAGGAATCTGCCGTGTGCCGGGAAGGAGAAGATAAAACACGAGGTTTCTCGATCGTCTGAACACAAGGTCCGTGTTTCCGCTGCCGTTTGTTTCCTCCTTACCTTAAAAACATGACGGTACAATAATAAGCTTTTTCCAGGACTTTTTGAGAAGCCTGCATTTAGTGCTTCCCTTGGTTGATGTGTGAGGAACATGCAAGAGGAAGTGAGCCCTTGAAGAGCTTCAAGTTTGCTGATTATTTGCCTAAACCCTAACCCTATTTATTTTGCGATATTAAGTAGGCTAATTAACTCAAACACGTCATGTTACAATTATTTTGCTGCTTGCTACAAAAGGAAAACTCGCGCGGCTCTCATGTCAGGGACTTGAGTGAGTGACAGCCAATCACAATCAAACAGAGCAAACGGACCCGGAGATTAAAAGGTAGAAACACTGAATAAAGTGGTTTCATGAGTTTCTCCAGTTCGGCGCTGCTAACCGAGCTAGCTCAGCTCGTTGCTCTGATGACTTAAGATCCAGACGTCCGTGACTAAAATCCTTCATCCGGTTAAATATAGTTCAAAATATACCAATTTCATAGCATTAAAGTTCAAGAGAGGAAGGTTTGGGGGCAAAAAAAACTGTCTTTTCTTCAATTCCTGTATGTTTTCATATCGCAATATATGTATCGCAGGGGGGGAAATCGCAATGTCAGTTTTTTCCAATACCGCCTAGTCTCTGTCACTTCAGAAACAAATACCAAGAGACCTCACGAGTCTCCAGAGCACACGTGGAGTCTTGTTTTCTACAAAACTAAAAGATATTCAAATTATAAACGGCGGTGGTGGCGAAGTCGATAGGGACTTGGCTTGGCAACTGGAAGGTCACCAGTTCAAGTCCAGGCAAGACCAAGTGCTACCGAGGTGTCCCTGAGCAAGGCACCGTTCCCCACACTGCTCCCAGGGCGCCGTTCAAAATGCAGAGAAACAATTTCCCCACGGGGATTAATAAAGTATATCAAATCAAATCAAAAATCTATTATAATCACAAGTCCTCGCATTGGAGAAGCTGAAATAGCTTTATTATTATTGTCCTGCAGTTCATCTGAACTTCATGGAGCTCTGTCAGAGGTGTATATACATTGACATCAGGGTGTTTTAATCGAGCCATCATGTATTCAGTATCAGGCTCCAAGTACATTTACAAAGTAACCCTCCCAACCCTGGACACTACACACTGAAATGAACCTGGAAAGGAGCATAGGGCCCCTTAAAACAACAACAACAACTAACTCCCTTTTCACTTCACATCAAAAACCTTTTTAAAACTCAGAAGTATTTGTACTCCGCTACTTCCCCCCTCTGGAGTTATGCATATGGAAATAGACGTCAGGGTGCCTGTTGGTGTGTCCTCTCACCTTGAAGAGGGTGGTGCTCTGCAGGACGCTGGAGGTGCAGCACATCTCTCTGATGGAGTGCATGGAGAGCTGCGGAGCCCCGATGTCCACCACGGGGACCCCGAGGCGCGCCGCCAGGATCGGACCGATGGTCGAGCCGCAGGGGCTGTCGTTACGCACCATCACGTCCTGGAAACAGTTACAATGGAATATCTCGGTGTCTCCTATTGGCTAGCAGCTCCAACACAT
Organism: Pogonophryne albipinna; assembly: GCA_028583405.1. Classification (NCBI taxonomy): domain Eukaryota; kingdom Metazoa; phylum Chordata; class Actinopteri; order Perciformes; family Artedidraconidae; genus Pogonophryne; species Pogonophryne albipinna. The sequence goes on from JAPTMU010000186.1 coordinate 246,582, forward strand.
TGTACGTGATAGGCTAAGGGGCGGGACATCTCTAAGACGCTTGATCAATCAACCAATCAGAGCAGACTGGGCTCTGGTTTCAGACAGAGCGGTATGAGAAAGATAACGAGCTTTTTGAGACATGCCAGTAGAGATAATACAGATATGAACATGAAAGTGAGCATAGGGCGCACATATGTGTGTGTGTGGGTGTGTGTGTGTGTCAGAGAGTGTGTACACTCTCTGACACACAAACACACATACTCTCTGACACACACACACAGTCTCTGACACGCACACACAGTCTCTGACACGCGCACACACAGTCTCTGACGCGCACACACACACACAGTCTCTGACACGCGCACACACACAGTCTCTGACACGCGCACACACTCTGACACACAGTCTCTGACAAACACGCACACACTCTGACAAACACACACACACACACACACACACACACACACACACACACACACACACACACACACACACACACACACACACACACACACACACACACACACACACACACACACACACACACACACACACACACACACACACACACACACACACACACACACACACACACACACACACACACACACACACACACACACACACACACACACACACACACACACACACACACACACACACAACCTGCAGGGGCACGTGGACCTGTCCAGCGATCTCCCTGATGACGGAGGCGGTGACGGCCGTGGTGGCGTAGCGCTGGTTGCCGTTGAACTTCAGCACTGGGCCCTGAAAGGAACAGCGTAAGAATAGAAGTCACAATTATTATACATTTATATTCAACAGGAAACAGCATGGCTGCAGGCGAGGATTCAACAGGAAACAGCATGGCTGCAGACGAGGATTCAACAGGAAACAGCATGGCTGCAGGCGAGGATTCAACAGGAAACAGCATGGCTGCAGACGAGGATTCAACAGGAAACAGCATGGCTGCAGACGAGGATTCAACAGGAAACAGCATGGCTGCAGACGAGGATTCAACAGGAAACAGCATGGCTGCAGGCGAGGATTCAACAGGAAACAGCATGGCTGCAGACGAGGATTCAACAGGAAACAGCATGGCTGCAGGCGAGGATTCAACAGGAAACAGCATGGCTGCAGGCGAGGATTCAACAGGAAACAGCATGGCTGCAGACGAGGATTCAACAGGAAACAGCATGGCTGCAGACGAGGACTCAACAGGAAACAGCATGGCTGCAGACGAGGATTCAACAGGAAACAGCATGGCTGCAGACGAGGACTCAACAGGAAACAGCATGGCTGCAGACGAGGACTCAACAGGAAACAGCATGGCTGCAGATGAGGATTCAACAGGAAACAGCATGGCTGCAGGCGAGGATTCAACAGGAAACAGCATGGCTGCAGGCGAGGATTCAACAGGAAACAGCATGGCTGCAGACGAGGACTCAACAGGAAACAGCATGGCTGCAGGCGAGGATTCAACAGGAAACAGCATGGCTGCAGACGAGGATTCAACAGGAAACAGCATGGCTGCAGACGAGGACTCAACAGGAAACAGCATGGCTGCAGGCGAGGATTCAACAGGAAACAGCATGGCTGCAGACGAGGACTCAACAGGAAACAGCATGGCTGCAGACGAGGATTCAACAGGAAACAGCATGGCTGCAGACGAGGACTCAACAGGAAACAGCATGGCTGCAGGCGAGGATTCAACAGGAAACAGCATGGCTGCAGACGAGGATTCAACAGGAAACAGCATGGCTGCAGGCGAGGATTCAACAGGAAACAGCATGGCTGCAGACGAGGATTCAACAGGAAACAGCATGGCTGCAGACGAGGACTCAACAGGAAACAGCATGGCTGCAGGCGAGGATTCAACAGGAAACAGCATGGCTGCAGACGAGGACTCAACAGGAAACAGCATGGCTGCAGGCGAGGACTCAACAGGAAACAGCATGGCTGCAGACGAGGACTCAACAGGAAACAGCATGGCTGCAGACGAGGACTCAACAGGAAACAGCATGGCTGCAGACGAGGACTCAACAGGAAACAGCATGGCTGCAGGCGAGGATTCTTCCAACATGTGATCAAAATACAGAACAACACTCATTTAGAATTTAAGATCTCTTCACCTTGTGGAAAGCTGGGCGATGGTTCTCCTCGTGCTTCTCCCTGAGGAGGGGATGGAAAAGTGAGATACACTTAAGATGTGAAGATATACAGTGTGTGTGTGTGTGTGTGTGTGTGTGTGTGCAGATATACAGTGTGTGTGTGTGCAGATATACAGTGTGTGTGTGTGTGTGTGTGTGTGTGTGTGTGTGTGTGGATATACAGTGTGTGTGTGTGTGTGTGTGTGCAGATATACAGTGTGTGTGTGTGTGAGTGTGTGTGTAGATATACAGTGTGTGTGTGGATATACAGTGTGTGTGTGTGTGTGTGGATATACAGTGTGTGTGTGTGTGTGTGTGTGTGTGTGTGTGTGTGTGTGTGTGTGTGTGTGTGTGTGTGTGTGTGTGTGTGTGTGTGTGTGTGGACACTGACTGGTAGTTCGGGTGCACGGCGTGGGCCATGTCGGCGCTGATCATGAAGGAGAGCGGCGCCGCCTGCTGGAAGGCCGTGAGGTTGGAGGCGGAGGAGGAGACGCGGCTGAGGATGAGCTCCGTCAGGTTGGACTGAGCCCCCTGAGCACTCTCTGAGCCCACCTGCAGTAAACAACAACAAGCTGTCACGTAAACACATTCATTCTGGACGGCTTAGCATCATTATCCCCCAGCTGACAAGGGAACAAAGCATTTCACAGCTGCTTGCTCACCTCCTCGTTGTCGTACAGCGTGATCATGCGGACGTTGGTGTCTTTGGAGAGAGAGTCTCCAGAGCAGGACTCCAGCAGAGCCTGAAGGAAAACAGCGAGGCAGAGAGAAAGAACACACATTTACTGCAGTTACGATAAAAGCTAAAAAAGAATGCAACTATCTGGTGTTAACTTTCAGGAGGGACCCGATGTTTGTTCAGAGAGCCTCAACGTCCACAGACGGATTTGAATGAAGGGTTCGAACTACAGAAAAACGGAATACATAAATACATGCTCTGACCTGCAGGGCGCAGTAGCAGCTGTGCAGGTTGTCCAGACGAGCAGAATAAATGAACTCTTCGTAGATTCCTCCCAACGCCTGCAGAGAGGAGAAGACCATGATGAGGCTTTTCAATATGTTGCTGAATCCCTTTTATCTTGACTTCTCAGGTTTATCTCAAAATCCTTATTTTATCTGTTTCAGTGCACGTTCCTACTTCAACTTCTGAAGTAGGCTTACACAGACAGGGAATTGTGTTTGGGGTTTTGGTTCATACAGAAGTGTAGTTAGAGAAATACAAATGGAAAGTTAAATACAAATATTGAAAAAAAACACTTAATAAAACTTTTTTTTTTAACATGCAGCATAAATGTGACCCGCTCTATCGAAATCAGTCAGAAGTCGCATTTCGAAATAAACGTGGATTTGCGTAAAAAACTATTTTTTCGGGGTTTGGGTGTTTTGTTTGATTTTAAACAAAGTCTTGGCTTTCAGAATATGAAACTTTTATTTCCAAACTCACACGATAAATACATTCTTTAAGCTTGTAAAGGGACGATGGCACCTCTCACTCGCACTCTGCTGTTCCGCAGCGCCGCCCCCCCTCCCTCCGCTGACATTATGAATGTAAGCGTAGCGTAATCATAGATAACACGGCAGAGTCCGTTACAGTTTGTTTTCATCTGATTTCAATTAAACAAAGTCTTGGCTTTCAGAATATTAAACTTGTTTCGGCAAATTCAGATAATAAATACAACTTTGAAGCTTCGACATAATTACAAGCGGAGAACGGAGTAACTTAACGTCACAACAGGCAAAACAACAGCCAGGGTTTTACACACACACACACACACACACACACACACACACACACACACACACACACACACACACACACACACACACACACACACACACACACACACACACACACACACACACACACACACACACACACACACACACACACACACACACACACACACACACACACACACACACACACACACACACACACACACACACCACACACACACACACACACACACACACACACACACACACACACACACACACACACACACACACACACACACACACACACACACACACACACACACACACACACACACACACACACACACACACACACACACACACACACACACACACACACACACACACACACACACAGAAAATCTTTGCAGTGGTGATGCTCTGCAGAACAGTGCAGAGTAGTCCGGAGTGTCCCTGCTGCTTTCGAGGTGAAATCAGATAACGACAGGAAACAGGAAGTGGCTTATCTGCAGACTCACCGCGGGCTGCGTGTCGGCGAGACAGAGCTCAAAGTCCAGCAGAGCTTCAGGCTCCACGCCGAGCTCCGAGCACAGAAGCTTCACCAGCGCCGGGTGGTGCTTCTCCGCCTGGGGAGGGACAACACAACACCAGATATCATGCGGCTCATTATTCGTGCATCCTTCAAAGACATGTCTAGCTTCTGCAATAGCACGTGTGTGTTGTACCGTGTTCGTAGCACAGGCGGCATCACCAGAGGAAGCACAGCCCGTCTCCAGCTCCTCCTGAACCACCGTGGCGATGATGGGCACCCTGAAGACAAAAACACGTGATGAATGTCCGTCCTCTCCACAGTCTGTTAAAGTTCAGCGGTGGTCACTGACAGGTGGTTCTCCTTGTTGGGGCCGAAGGAGTCGTTGACGTCTCTCTGCAGGTGGATGGCCAGGTGAGGGATCCGGAGCAGAGGCCGAGACACGTGGAACAAACGCTGCACCAGACTCCCTTCACTCTGTAGGACACACACACACACACACCATGTATACATCACTTCAGGGGACATTACATTGACTTACATGCATTTCCTAGAGACTTATCCTAACCTTAACCATAACCAACACATGCCTAACCCTAACCCTTACCCTAACCAAGTCTTCACCCTAAAATTAATGATTCCCTTCATGGGGACCTCCAATTTGTCCCCATAAGGGAGGCGAGTCCCCACACGTGACTAGTACCTCATTCACACCAACGCAACTCCGGTTCAAGCTCCGTGCTAGAGCTTTTCAGGTTCAGAACCGGTTCTTCGGTTTAGCTCCGGCTCTTTTCACACCGCCCAGAGTCCGACTGGTGCTGCGTCATTGCGTCATTGTTTGCGTCATGACGTAACCGTTTGCGTGCCTGCTTCATAAAGCCAAAGCGCGCGGAAACCCCTCACAGCTCACACAACAACAACAACAACAACAATGGCCGATTGTGCTCCAGCTTCCTCTGCACCTCTTCAGAAGACCAGATTCCCAGCAGGTAGCTGGTCTCTTCAGTGGACCACTGCTGCTTGTTACGTTTCTCCATCGTTGTGTACAAACTGGATAAAACGCGGGCTTGTTGTTGTTGTTCAGGAGTTGATCCCGCCCCCGCCTCGACGTATGTGGTGCTTTTGCTCTGGCCGGACAATTTTTTGGTGCTTGAAACGAACCGGATTCCGGAGCTAAGAGGCTGCTCCGCTGCGGTGTGAACAGGAAAACCCGGTGCTTCTCAAGCTCCAGCTCCGAACCGGCCCCGAAACACCATTGGTGTGAATGAGGTATATGTCAACAGATTTAGGTCCCCACAAGGATAGTAATGCTAGGACACACACACACACACTCTGACACACACACACACACTCTCTGACACACACACACACACACTCTCTGACACACACACACACACACACAGTATGGCAATGTTTCTGGTAAGACTACATTAAAGTGATGAATTAAAATGTGCGTACCTTGATGATAACGCGTCCGGCGAGGGTCAGGTCGCGGTCGAACCAGGTGCTCCAGATGCCTCCGCCGTAACACTCCACCCCGACCTGCAGGCAGCCCTGCTTCGTCCGCTTAGACCTCGGCTTCACCTGGAACACAAAGGAAATGCTTTAATAGTCCACGCTCCTCCAGTAATTGCATATCTGATTTGACGCCTTTTAAGACGTGTTTTTGGCTATTGTAAGATAATTTTAAAAACCATTTTAACGCTTTTCTTTTTGCATTTTATACATTATTTCTAATAATCAAATTGATGATGGCAAATATATTGGATATTTTACTATATTCAGACTGTGGATGTACAGTAATAAAGGTTGATTTGATAAGGTTGTGATTGACAGGTGGATGTGGGCGGGCTCTCACTCTGAGGCAGGGGCTGTCAGTGTGCGCTCCGATCATCGAGAAGCCGTTTCCGGGCAGGAAGTGTCCGCCCACAGCGAAGGCGATGAGGCTCGAGTAGTTCCTGGTCACAAAGTACTGAAGACGGCAGAGAAGCAAATCATTCAGTATCCAACATGTAGAAATTATATTTGTACACAATACATGTTATTTAACCAAATACGTCGATATTGATGAGATATTGAAGGCTATCGGTGCTTTCACAACATATTTACACAATGATGAAACATCAACATGTGTCCCCTCTTCTTCATGTCTCTTCTACATCAGCATGTGTCCCCTCTTCTTCATGTCTCTTCTACATCAACATGTGTCCCCTCTTCTTCATGTCTCTTCTAATCAACATGTGTCCCCTCTTCTTCATGTCTCTTCTACATCAACATGTGTCCCCTCTTCTTCATGTCTCTTCTACATCAACATGTGTCCCCTCTTCTTCATGTCTCTTCTACATCAACATGTGTCCCCTCTTCTTCATGTCTCTTCTACATCAGCATGTGTCCCCTCTTCTTCATGTCTCTTCTACATCAACATGTGTCCCCTCTTCTTCATGTCTCTTCTACATCAGCATGTGTCCCCTCTTCTTCATGTCTCTTCTACATCAACATGTGTCCCCTCTTCTTCATGTCTCTTCTACATCAACATGTGTCCCCTCTTCTTCATGTCTCTTCTACATCAACATGTGTCCCCTCTTCTTCATGTCTCTTCTACATCAGCATGTGTCCCCTCTTCTTCATGTCTCTTCTACATCAGCATGTGTCCCCTCTTCTTCATGTCTCTTCTACATCAACATGTGTCCCCTCTTCTTCATGTCTCTTCTACATCAACATGTGTCCCCTCTTCTTCATGTCTCTTCTACATCAACATGTGTCCCCTCTTCTCCATGTCTCTTCTACATCAACATGTGTCCCCTCTTCTTCATGTCTCTTCTACATCAACATGTGTCCCCTCTTCTCCATGTCTCTTCTACATCAACATGTGTCCCCTCTTCTTCATGTCTCTTCTACATCAACATGTGTCCCCTCTTCTTCATGTCTCTTCTACATCAACATGTGTCCCCTCTGTGGAAAGAGACTCTGAAAGTTCCAGGAACAAAGATTCTCTCTCAGCTACCAGCTAACGTGTTTATTATGGTCTGTGAGGCACCTTGCTGGAGGGCTTGATGTCCCACTGCTCCGCCTCCTTCAGCTCGATGAAGCCGGCCTGCAGAAGACGTCGTTTGCACTCCTCCACGACTACAGAGACAGAAATACTTAGAAGTGCTGACACAGATATATTTGTTTCTGTATACGTCAGGGATATTTAATTAAGCTGCATCTACTTCCTCCAGTCTGGAACTGGAGGAAGTAGATTTTTAATGTACAATTCCATGTGTTTTTATGCTGCTGCAACGCAAACATTTCCCAAATTGGGATCAATAAAGTACTTCTTATCTTAATACTATCATAGTCTGTCGCATCTAAATGTCAGTTTATAAAAGGGTGAAAGCTCAAACTGAAGGACAGAGTGAGAACATGTGAGGAACATCTCATGTTTCTGCATTATAGGAAAACATACTAACATAAACCCATGTAATCATCATTTCACTTACATGCACATTGAAGACACACACTGTGAGACACCAGAGGTCAAAGTGCAAAGGTAGGAGACATTGTGAAATATCTTTTTCCATCGGCACATCTTATCTTAAGCTCAAAGTCTTCTGTTAATTAAAAATAACCCTGACTCGACTTAATGCTGACACTTGAATTAGATAAACTATAATGTAAGCACAACTTTAAACTGTGCAGGATTAAAGCTTTGAGCAGTAACATGGACCATAACATGATATATAGTAGTAAACACTGCACATTAAGTACATGTTACTACATAAGGTGTTGACTGGTTCTTGTAGGAGTAGAGTATTGTCCCAGTGCTGTTCTAGTATGTTTACCAAGGATCCAAACACTTACTCTACCACAGTTAGTTTTAAAATGTGGAAAACTAAAAGACTTTACCATGATATGGAGAGACTCCTTTGTTGACAAACTGCAGGAACTCTTGGCTGCAGACTGCACGGCCTCTTTGGAGCTTTTCATGATGAAGGACTGAGGAAAGAAGGAGTCAAAATAATAAGTCACAAGTTAGTCAGAGGGAAGTGAGACAGCAAAGCTAGCAGCTACAAGTTACAACTTCGGACACTTATCGCGAGATTTCAGCCTCTTTTTCTCTACTTTCCGATCGGCGAAGAACATATAAAAACACGATAATAACAACCAATATAAAAGTAGTAAAATAACACGCTTGACTTTATGTTAATATTCACATTGAAGTGCAATACCTTATGCTTGTCCGATAAAGGGCGCACCTGTGTTTGGCTAACCGTAGCTAGCTAACCTGCACGGGATTTGTGTCTCTTCTTCTTCTGCGAGCTTCTCTGTTCAAAATCAAAGCAGCTCTCAGAGTCTCAGTGAAGGACCAAACACCTCAGCACGCCACTGAGACACACTATACCTGTTTATGACACTTACCTGCATTAATTGCACCTTCAAACTGTGAACTTTGGCAGTAACGAGAGGCAGACACAGATTAGCAAGACAGCAGCAGAGAGAAACTGTCAGTTTTCAAGCCACAGCGACATCCAGCGGCCAGGAGGTGTAATTACAACCACTAGATTATTTACCCACATATTCAGAATATTTATTTTTCACACATTAATAGTTAATATATAGGTAGGTAGGTAGGCTAAAGAGGTGCAGAGACTGGAAGCTTAGCACTGCTTAAACCTGACCAATTTTGTCCTTGTGTGTGTGTACAGATGTGTGTCGATATAAATGGTATATGCATATGATTAATCGCAAACACACCGTCATAATTGCCTACTATATATATATGTTTTAATATTTTATATTATCCTTCTTTTTATTTTTAAAGTTATTTTAGTCATATATTGTCTCTTAAAATTATTATTTATTTATAAAATATATATTTTACAATAAAAAAAAACCTAACCTTGTGAGAAATCTTTACGTTTTGTTAAACCTTTTATTTTGTAACTTTCTCTCTCTCTTTGACTCAAGTCAGTTTTTATTTTATTCCATCACAGTATGACCGCAGCAAGCAGCCTTATATAGCCCTGAACATCGAAGGAGGGGAGAGGAAGAGGAGCGCCTGAAAACGATGAAGAGATGTTTATATCAGCTGTCTGAGAGAGGAGTCTTGAGGAAGCACAGGGGGGTGAACACACACACACACACGCACACTCTCTATTATTAGATAATAGAGTAAATGCATTCATGAGATGATGACACTAAGAATTGGGTTTTAAACTAATTAAACATAGGCTACTGTTGGCCCTTCAAATGTATGTAATACCAGCTTGTCTGTGTTTGTTTTCCTTTTTATTCCAAGATACTTTTGTTGTATAAAGATCCAACCCACAGATTCTCTCATAACATTTGTTTTAGAGATAAAATAAGATTTATCCTCATGGGGAAATTCAAGTTTCAGAACCGTGATAAGAGAGAAAGCGCGTTAAGTCCAGATAAAAGTGAAGATCATTGTTAAAATGATTAGTATGGTTCCTTTAAACCCACTCCACTGTCACACTAATGGGTGTCATTATAATAATGGCACCTATTGTTTGGGAATGTGTGCTTCCTCCCGCTCTGGGAACGCCTGCAGGGACACAGTGTTCGGTCTCTCAGGATGGGATACTTTTCCTTTTTAAGGCAGGTTAGAGAAAGCATTAAAGACCTGCTCAGCCTCTCCATGTGAGGACGGACGCCGACTCTTCACCGACTCCACATCGTGATGTCGTGAGATCACAGGTCCTCTAAACTAAATTACTTGATAGGTCAATGACATCATCTTCAAAAAACTACGTCTGATGAGACGTACCAATGCAGAGGATCTCTGCGAAAAGAAAACACGACGATGACAAGACGCTAACATATATTGGTTCAAAGAATTGCACACTTTATCCCAATTGATGTCTCCGTGCTTTAATGTTCAAAAAGCTCTTGTTTAGCTGGCCGGCTCAGTTGTGATTGGTCAACCGCTTAGATATGTCCCGCCCCCTTAGCCTATCACGTACAATGTGTACTAGCTAATAGGAGCAAGAGTGTTACATAGTGATGTCACTGTGGAGGGAACACAGGGATTGTAGTTTTTTTGCCATTTACATAAACCTGACACTTTCATCTATGAGACTGAGGTCATTCTCTGTTGCTTTACTTCTTTGCTTACTCTCAGCCTCACAGCTAAGGATGCTCAGAGTGATTTGATGTCAACGAAAATCACAGACAAGTGAGAGAACGGAACATGAATTATGAATTAAAGATGAGGAGAGAGGAATAAGTGGAGGAGGAGAGAAGGACAGAGGGAGTAGATGGAGGTGGTAGGAAAGGAGAAAAGGAAGGTGGTAAGAAAGGAGAAAAGGAAGGTGGTAGAAAAGGAGAAAAGGAAGGTGGAAGGAAAGCAGAAAAGGAAGGTGGAAGGAAAGGAGAAAAGGAAGGTGGAAGGAAGAGAGAAGTACAGAGGGAGTAGATGGAGGTGGTAGGAAAGGAGAAAAGGAAGGTGGTAGGAAAGGAGTAAAGGAAGGTGGTAGGAAAGCAGAAAAGGAAGGTGGAAGGAAAGGAGAAAAGGAAGGTGGTAGGAAAGGAGAAAAGGAAGGTGGAAGGAAAGGAGAAAAGGAAGGTGGAAGGAAAGGAGAAAAGGAAGGTGGAAGGAAAGGAGAAAAGGAAGGTGGAAGGAAAGAAGAAAAGGAAGGTGGAAGGAGGAGAGAAGTACAGAGGGAGTAGATGGAGGTGGTAGGAAAGGAGAAAAGGAAGGTGGTAAGAAAGGAGAAAAGGAAGGTGGTAGAAAAGGAGAAAAGGAAGGTGGAAGGAAAGCAGAAAAGGAAGGTGGAAGGAAAGGAGAAAAGGAAGGTGGAAGGAAGAGAGAAGTACAGAGGGAGTAGATGGAGGTGGTAGGAAAGGAGAAAAGGAAGGTGGTAGGAAAGGAGTAAAGGAAGGTGGTAGGAAAGCAGAAAAGGAAGGTGGAAGGAAAGCAGAAAAGGAAGGTGGAAGGAAAGCAGAAAAGGAGAGAGAAATAAAGGGAGGGCAGTTCTCAGGGAGGAGGGAGGGGGTAACTACAAATGCTCTTGGAGCATCTGGATCTCCTCAGTGCTCCTTCTGCTGCAGCCCATCTTCCATCATGACCTCCTTCAGCTCCTCCGCCCAAAACGCTTCCTCTTACCGACGCCACTTCGGACACGGAGCCTACGCCTCGCCATCGCTCAACCGCTCGCTGCTGGGCCACGGCTCCACAGGGGGCAACGTCTCCTCCAGGTGGGAACTAGTGGAGTACTTTTTACTGAAGTACATTTCAAAGCATTTTTACTTTCACTTGAGTAAAGAAGTTTAGTCAGTACTTCTACTTTCACCAGAGTATTTTTAAACACGATTATCTGTACTTCAACTTGAGTAAAGGATGTGTGTACTTTTGCCATCTCTGCCTCCAGGTAGATACTTTGTTACTGTATACAAGTACATGTTTCTGGTATCAGTACTTTACTCCACTTATTTTTCTGATGACTTTTGCTTCTTACATTTTGAACCCAAATACCTGTACTTTCTACTTCTCACATGTTGAACTCAAATACCTGTACTTTCTACTTCTTACATGTTGAACTCAAATACCTGTACTTTCTACTTCTTACATGTTGAACTCAAATACCTGAACTTTCTACTTCTTACATGTTGAACTCAAATACCTGTACTTTCTACTTCTTACATGTTGAACCCAAATACCTGAACTTTCTACTTCTTACATGTTGAACTCAAATACCTGTACTTTCTACTTCTTACATGTTGAACCCAAATACCTGTACTTTCTACTTCTTACATGTTGAACCCAAATACCTGTACTTTCTACTTCTCACATGTTGAACTCAAATACCTGTACTTTCTACTTCTCACATGTTGAACCCAAATACCTGTACTTTCTACTTCTTACATGTTGAACCCAAATACCTGTACTTTCTACTTCTTACATGTTGAACACAAATACCTGTACTTTCTACTTCTCTCATGTTGAACCCAAATACCTGTACTTTCTACTTCTCACATGTTGAACACAAATACCTGTACTTTCTACTTACATGTTGAACTCAAATACTTGTACTTTCTACTTCTTACATGTTGAACTCAAATACTTGTACTTTCTACTTCTTACATGTTGAACCCAAATACCTGTACTTTCTACTTCTTACATGTTGAACACAAATACCTGTACTTTCTACTTCTTACATGTTGAACACAAATACCTGTACTTTCTACTTCTTACATGTTGAACTCAAATACCTGTACTTTCTACTTCTTACATGTTGAACTCAAATACCTGTACTTTCTACTTCTCACATGTTGAACCCAAATACCTGTACTTTCTACTTCTTACATGTTGAACCCAAATACCTGTACTTTCTACTTCTCTCATTTTCCAAACAGCTGGTTCCTTTAGTCTGAATGTGTGTCTGGTGGCGTGATCATTATTCTTTAGAGTCATTGCGTGCCTATTGATTTGAACACGATCCGTGTATCCATCATTTCCTGGTCTTCTCTAAAGAAGAGGGACCAATGGAAACGTTGTCATGTTGCCGTTGTTCAGCATGGAAACATTCATTAGCTAACAATGACATTATTGTTCTATTAATATAAAGGGAGGTCAGGTACTCTTTAAAGCAGCTGCTAGTTATGGGTACTTTTTACTGAAGTACATTTCAAAGTTCTTTACTTTCACTTGAGTAAAGAAGTTTAGTCAGTACTTGAGTAGGCCTATCTGTACTTCTTGAGTAAAGGATGTGTGTACTTGTACCATCTCTCAGGGTGTACGAGGTGACTCGCAGCAGCTCCACCCCGGCGTACCGTGTCTCCTCCAGTCTCTACGGGAAACCTCAAGCCGCCTCTTCCTCCCGAGCCTCCGCCGGAAGATGCTATGCAGGAATGGGCGAGACGCTGGACTTCAGCCTGGCCGACGCCATCAACCAGGAGTTCATGACGACAAGAACCAACGAGAAGGTTGTTAAATCACAAGATTCAAGGCTTTTATTGTCATGTCAGAGCTACAGTGTAGATATGTCAATGAAAATCTGAGGTCACAGGCTCCTCCAGCAGAGCAACACAATACAACAGACAACACAGTGCAAGTACATATAAGTAAATCCAATCCAATCCAAAGGTGGAGCTGCAGCACCTGAACGACCGCTTCGCCAGCTACATCGAGAAGGTTCGCTTCCTGGAGCAGCAGAACCAGGCTCTGGCGGTGGAGGTGGAGCGCGTTCGAGGCCGCGAGCCGACACGCATCGCCGACCTTTACGAGGAGGAGATGAGCGAACTGAGGAGGCAGGTGGAGATCCTGACCAATCAGAGGGCTCGGGTGGAGATAGAGCGAGACAACCTGGGGGACGACGTCGACAAGCTGAAGCTCAGGTGGGCGTGTGCGTCTCTTTAAGAAAAGTGTGTGAGTGTGTGTGCAGTTGTTTGATTTGAGCTCTGTGTGTGTGTGTGTGTGTGTGTGTGTGTGTGTGTGTGTGTGTGTGTGTGTGTGTGTGTGTGTGTGTGTCAGATTGTAGCCATGTATGTGTGTATGTCAGATTTTAGCTGAATGTGTATGTGTCAGATTTTAGCTGTGTGTGTGTGTGTGTGTGTGTGTGTGTGTGTGTGTGTGTGTGTGTGTGTGTGTGTGTGTCAGATTGTAGCCATGTATGTGTGTATGTCAGATTTTAGCTGAATGTGTATGTGTCAGATTTTAGCTGTGTGTGTGTGTGTGTGTGTGTGTGTGTGTGTGGTGTGTGTGTGTGTGTGTGTGTGTGTGTGTGTGTGTGTGTGTCAGATTGTAGCCATGTATGTGTGTATGTCAGATTTTAGCTGTGTGTGTATGTGTCAGATTTTAGCTGTGTGTGTGTGTGTGTGTGTGTGTGTGTGTGTGTGTGTGTCAGATTGTAGCCATGTATGTGTGTATGTCAGATTTTAGCTGAATGTGTATGTGTCAGATTTTAGCTGTGTGTGTGTGTGTGTGTGTGTGTGTGTGTGTGTGTGTGTGTGTTTACACTGCCCTCTTCTATAAAAGGAGAGGAACGCGCTGCACATATCTGAAGGAGCTCTGATGATCTGTCCTTTGTCTCGCTGTTGTTTACATAATGAGTGTCAGTTTTATACAGACTGTCATCCATCGGTTAATAATCACTGCAACGTCCTTTAAAGGATTTTAATAATGAGTAAAACCTGTTCACAGTATTCAATCTTATTACTTGTCGGGTAACCTTTAGGATAATTCCAGTTCTTCAGACACCGTCGTCTATATTTAAAGTACGTTTCCAATGTGATTCCTCCAGACTCCAGGAGGAGATGATCCAAAGGGAGGAGGCAGAAAACAACCTGGCTGCTTTCAGGGCGGTGAGTGCCTTCCTTCTGACTTACAGCAGAAGATATCAACGCGCACCGAATGACTGCTTTACTAACTTTTAATCCTGACTTACCGACCGGTTGCAGGATGTGGACGCTGCCACGCTGGCTCGTCTGGATCTGGAGAGACGCATCGAGACGCTGCAGGAGGAGATCGCCTTCCTGAAGAGGATCCATGAAGAGGTCTTTTTCTGGCTCTTTGTGCAAAAGTAGAAATATTATGGCTTATTTGGTCACTTTGAGGCACAGATTACTAACTTGTTTAACTCATTTAAGGACAGTTAGGAGTAGAGAGAAATATGCTAGACCAGAAATGGAGAGCTTCCAAACTGGACAACTATTGTGATTGACATGTCCAATCAACACTGAAGTCCCGCCCTAAAGCAAACCCTTTTTTTAAATTGTCTATTAAACTTGAAACAGGAGCATAGTTTACTTAATGAGCATGTTGCATTGAAGAAGACTTGAAACTAGAGATTGAGACCATTAACTCGTCAGCAAAATATTTACTGAAATAAAAATCAAGAGAGAAAATCAAGAGAGAATTAGGGAGATTACTCATAGACTTCTATACAATTGCAACCAGTGCTGATATTACAGAGAAGGCAGGTTTATCACCACAAAAACTCACCTGCTTCCACTCTAACCTGACCACCTCTTCCTCTTCCTCCTCCTCCTCCTCCTCCTGCAGGAGATCAGAGAGCTCCAGACGCAGATGCAGGAGACTCAGGTTCAGATCCAGATGGACATGTCCAAACCGGACCTGACGGCGGCGCTGCGGGACATCAGAGCTCAGTACGAGGGCATCGCCGCCAAGAACATCTCTGAGGCCGAGGACTGGTACAAGTCAAAGGTGAGAGACTGGTAACACGGACTGTGGAGAAAAGGTTTGTGTTAAAGGTCTCCTTTCATGCGAAATGCGCTTTTCGATGTCTTTTATACAGTGTTCATTTTGGCAGCTATTTCAGATGTAGTCTTAGTCTTCAGACAAAAATGGTTATTAGTTTTAGTCACATTTTAGTCATTTTTATCCTTCATAGTTTTAGTCAACGACAACTCAAAACGTTTTAGTCGATGAAAAATCATCACATTTTAGTCTAAATGTTTCCTCTCTTTAAACTAATTCAGTTAAATACAAGTATCTGAAATTGGAATCAAGGTGACCGTAGTGTTGAAATTCGTAAAGCAACATTTCACTCTCTTGACACTGTACTTGTGTAATAGAGTGACGTGTGCAGATTCCCAGAATCCCAACTAATTCAACCAATGACAGGGATGCATTTTGACAGACGGACATTTGGGGGAAATATCCTGCATTTCGAATGTCCGATAGTCCACCATTAACACCTCAGTCCCGTCTCGTCAACCAAAACAAAATATACATTTCGTCATAGTTTTTATTATGAAAAATCTCATCGTCTCGTCTTCACGTTGCTGTCAGAAACAATGCGCGACGTGTTTGACGTAATATGGCCTTTGTTTACATTAGCAAGCGTCGCTAACACTCAGATGTCTAAAATGCATGATCGGTTTGGTATTTTGAGCAAAACACATCCTAGACATGTGTTTTATATATTTGTATATATCTGAGACCCAAATAGCATGATAGGAGACTATAGCTCTTCATAGCAGTGGAAGGCCATTTTACTGTCGGTCCAATATTTACTTTGGTGACAATCAATTCTCCCATTGGAGTTAATTGACCTGACCTCCTCATGTGACACAGTTGCAGGAAATTGACTGCGAGAGGGGCCTATCTTTTTTCTAAAAACACCTGTCGTGACCTTTGCCCCCCCCCCAGGTGACCGACCTGAACCAGGCGGTGAGTAAAAACAACGACGCGCTGAAGACGGCCCGGCATGAGACCATGGAGTTCAGACACCAGATCCAGTCCTACACCTGTGAGATCGACTCGCTCAAAGGCACCGTATGTCACACACACACACACACACACACACACACACACACACACACACACACACACACACACACACACACACACACACACACACACACACACACACACACACACACCACACACACACACACACACACACACACACACACACACACACACACACACACACACACACACACACACACACACACACACACACACACACACACACACACACACACACACACAAATTGTCACTTAATTCAATTTAAATCCAGAGAGCAGAGTTAATGAAAGTGTGTTTTTGTGTTTCTTTAAAAGGTGTTCAACCTAAATGAAAGCTACAGTAAATGATGCTAAGTGATGCTACATGGAAGCTAAATGAAGCTAAATTAAATCTAAATGAACTCAAATAAAAGAGTTATTATTGTGTATTCATTTCAACAAGGACCATGCCTACAAATACATTCATCTCAGAAAAGAGAAGCGATTCATTATGCCAGATTTTAGCAAATAGCCAAGGCCGGATTAGTACCTCCAGGGGCCCCTGGGCACTGAGCACTCATGCCCCCCCCCCCCCCAACCCACGTACCAACAAGTAACACCTACCCAATCCTACCAACATGACCAATATTTAGAATGTAAGTCAATCTGGCATGTCAAATCGCACACCTATTTGTCAAAGCAGGGACGCAGTCACATAGTTCAACCAAAGTAGGTCTAGCCTTTTGCCTTTCAGTCAAAAATCACAAGACAAGATACAATGGATACGATCTCAAGACAGTGCTCAAGAAGACCTAGGTAATATCACTCAAAACCTCAGAGCAGCAAGTACACAAGGAGTTCTATTAGTCACAACATTGAGAGTTACAAAAGTAAAATATGGAGTGAAATGTGTGGTTGCTCAAGGGCGGGGCTGTGATTCGGCTATACACACGCCGCCGCGTAGTAATAAAGTTGAGCGCATAGTGAGACCTACAGTACAGAGACGGTTTAGAAACATATTAATTTGAGAAAAGCTGTGTTATTTATGGCGAGAGTGAGTGTCATTTAAAACAATGTATGATGAGTGAGGTTGTGCCCATATGGTTAATCCGGCCTTGCTAATAGCTCATTTCCATCTGCAGTCAAGATTGAGTTGTCCCTTTGGAGTGAATCAGGCCATTTCCAAGTTTAGCAGGAGTCCTACCAATCAACACATTCATAACTTGACACACACACGCTCTGTTCACACACTTGTTCTCATACACATGCCGAACGAGTCCCTGATGAGACAGATGCGGGACATGGAGGACCGTCACGGGCGCGAGGCAGGAGGCTTCCAGGACAACATCACTCGGCTGGAACGGAGATCTCCAACATGAAGACGAGATGGCGAGACACCTCCGAGAATACCAGGATCTGCTCAACGTGAAGATGGCGCTGGACGTGGAGATCGCCACCTACAGGAGCTGCTGGAAGGAGAGGAGAGCAGGTGAAGTAGGAGGGCAGGAGCTAAAGACTGAATATGATACTATTGATATTCTCTTTTCAAAATATGTCAGACAACAAACTAAACATTAATAATGATATAATCTAATTATAAATGTATATTGTATGTAGACATACATTTTAGATTAGAAAAACATGTTAATAATTTAGTTTTAGGGAGAAGGGGTGGGATTAAATAATGTAAGCTTCTTCCCACCCTTCTCGGATGTGTCGGTAGATCATTTGTTATTACTTAATTTGTAAGTCAATAAATATTGTTTAATCAATTTGATAGTGCTTAAGTTTGTACAGTATCATAACTCTCTTGTTTCATTTCATTATTACTTTTTGTATTATCGTTTTACACGTTCAAACAAATCAAATCCCAGTTTTAAACGTGTTTTTCTTCTGCCTTTGCAGGATCACCTTGCCTGTGCAGAGTTACTCCACCCTGAGCTTCAGAGTACGAACACACCTGCTGTCCCCTGAACGCACCACTAGAGGACAAGTCTGTACGATGCAGATCCGTTTCACACAATTAGCCACCACCATTTAAATGTTGAATGAAAGAGAAGAAGAAAGAGGAATAATTGTAAACTAATATCATGTTCGGTGGTGAATTTTAAACGTCTATGTGTGCTGGGTTTCCAGATTACTACTTTATTATATTTAGAGGGGATTTTAAAACACTTTAGTATAGGTTTTATAGGGTGTGGTTTGGGCTCAGTGGATAGTGGTCTGGACTTCGAATCAGGGGATAGCAAGGTTCAAACCCCACTGCAGTCAGCATGTCGTTGTCCCTGAGACACTTCACCCCAAAGGGCTCCTGTGGGGATTGTCCACTGTATTGAGTGTGTGAGTCGCTTTGGATAAAAGCGTCTAACAAGTAATGTAACATCTAATGTCATGTATTCTCTCCCTGTGTGTTTGCAGAGACCAGCCCTGAGCACCAGCGCTCCACTGAGCTGCATTCAAAGAAAACCGTCCTCATCAAGACCATCGAAACCCGCGACGGAGAGGTAAAATAAAAACACATTAGAGAATGAATACTGCAGGAGATAGAGGCCATCACTGTAACATGAACTACAAACGGCTGTAGGATTCAGTGTGCATCAATGTTCACCCATTGACTGCTTTAAACCTCCGGATTGGCCTACTTTTATATCGATCAGTGCTTAAACTGGGTCAGTACTTCATTCAATTTAAAAGCAGACAGTGTGGGAGCCTGTCTGATGAGCAAGGGCAGGTCGTTCCACAGGTTAGGGGCGGCAGCAGAGAAAGCACGGTCCCCTCTGCGCTTAGACTTAGTTATAGCTCAGTTAGTGGCAGCTATGTTCAATATAGTCTTTTAGCAGAATAGCATTTCTTTCAAACTGGTGTAAACAAAGCGATGACCTGCTCGCACGACATGGTGACAACCAGGCGGCACTTTGTGAAGTAAACACACCTACACACACATGCAGCGACAGGTTCACATCGTCTCACGCTATACCCGCAGCGCCTCGGAAAAACATACATCACAGGCGTGTTAGGACACGTCAGGTTTGATAGTAATTATGTCTTGGTATTTCTTCTCCGAGTGATCTTTGATACATAGTTGAAATTCTTCTGCAATATGAGAGGATTACATACCTTTTCTCTTCCTTGTTTTCATATCTATAAAGTCACAACTCTAACACACAAGAAAACAAAGAGGAATGGGTCCAAAAAGTAGAGATTAACAACATTATTAAACATCTTATTGTTGTTTCACTTATTCCTGAGGACAACCAAGCTGCTCAAACCCACATGAGAAAGTCTGTAGCTAAAAATGAATAAATTACAGACAAAAGGTGACAAGATTTGAGATTAGTTAAGATAGATAAATGCATCTGATCACAGCTTCAAAATATGCAGTATGTGTGCATGTTGTACTCACAGGACATGGAGCCATGATGTCCCGCCTGTCAGATAACCACTGTGCTTTCATTCAGCACCTCTATCTCCCTTTAGGAGTTTTGATATCTGACTGTTTTGTTTGTGTCCTCCAGGTCGTCAGCGAGTCGACGCAGCACCAGCAGGACATCATGTAACCATCTGCAGAAACAAGAGAAGAAGAAACAACAACAACAACACGTCTGTCCTCCACCGAGTCAGACGGATGAAGAAGTCAAACAAGATGCACAAATAAAAAGTAAAAAGACTTCACAGACTCATGACATTGTGGTTAATGCAATATGTAAGGTGCTAGAATCGTTCACTTTATCAAGGTTATTTTCATCTGTGGTCTATAGTCTTTTCTGTGTTTAAATTAAACCCTAAAAGCCTATTTTCTTTTAAGAGTTGTATCTGAAAGAATAAGGTGGGTCATGACATGAAATAGAGTTAAATCGAGATAAAACTTTACTAGAATCAACATTAAATATACAGCATTTTTGCAGAGAACCGCAGTGACGCGTCCTAAAACCCGGAAGTAAGGCCCCGGCCACACGAGGACGAAAACGGCTAAACGCATAGGATTAACGCAAACGCAATCGCAAAAAAGCTTCCGTCCACACGCAATATTCACCGGATAGTGTCTGTCCACACCATGGATGTATAATAAGGTCCACACGAGACAGCTCGGTTTAGCTCCAACCGCTGGAGAAGCTGCAGTACATATGCCGAGCCTGTACGTGGCGCTGTAACTTCCTCCACAAAAGCAGAAGAAGCATGGTTGTCCTGGTTGCCCTTCTGTTTATTCTCCGCGGGGGGGGGCCGAGGGAACCGGGCAGAGTTTTTCGCCAGTCAATGTGTATTAAAGTTTAAATCTTCCGGACAAAATTATAAAAGTGCCGGTCAAAGGTCTTCTTTGTTATTTATTGAGCTTTAAAACAAATGAATAACGACCCTATATAATATAATAATAAAATACACGGAGCCTCTCTTTTTCCTCCCTCTCTTCGGACAGCGTCAGAGTCTGTTTCATGCAGCAGCTGATCCAGTAATGAGTGACCCGGCCGACAGTAAGAATAAACATATTTATAACTAGTTTGAGAGGTGTCTCCGTCCTGTCAGATTAGACTTCACTCGCGTTTATGTCCATATCGAGAGAAAGATAAATAATCTGAATTCAGTGTGCAGTTTACTTTGACGCGGGGGTGAGCAGCAGAGGTGGGGAGATCATATAGGGCGTACACACGGAGCCGTTGGACCCCCCAGAGCGTTGCGTATGCCGTTCTATCCACCTTGGGACCCGTTATCGTTTCCGTTTAGTGCCGCATTCGGTCGTCCTCGTGTGACCGAACGGTCTATATGACACTAAACAGTAACGCAAACGACCGTTTTTGTACTCGTGTGGCCGGGGTTTTAAGTTAGCATTTTTACCACGTCTGGTTCCTTCGATAAAAAGCAATGCAATTTCTCCATAGGATTTTGGAAAATAGCTCCAAATAAGGTCTGTGTTTGACACAAATTGAAGAGACAGATCACGTTTTGTTCTACGACATTAAATCCATCAGCAGTGACCCCGCTCGTGATTTCTGAAGAGTTGACGTGTCTGAAAAACGATGGTTGTTACCAGTGACGTGCGGTGAGGTTCATGGCTGGTGAGGCACTGACTCTTTCAGACTCAGATTTACAAATATTATATATTTTGACCTTAAAGGTGGGGTAGGTAATTTTGGAGAAACCAGCTTGAGTGCGCTAGAATTTGAAAATACACAGCCCCTCCTCCAACACACACGAACGCGCACATGACCAATGAGGGCACGAGATAAGTTTGTGCACAGATGGAAGGCTGACAGGCAGGATATTGTAGCCGGGCCGGCTAAAATGAGTGGTCGTGCTTTTTACAGTACTACGGCTTCCACAGATTAAATGTTTTTATGTATTTTTTGTCAAAGCACTTCAGATATTCATTGCTATCGGGATGTTAAGAGCATTCCATGGAATATAACAAAAAGTGTATATCGTGCCGGTTTCTCAAACTTACCTACCCCACCTTTAATCGAAATATTCTGTTATTTTCAAAAGCTTTTTTAGTCTGATGCTTCGATTCATTTTAAACAGACCGTTCAACAAAAGGATAGCCTACCCAAAATCTAAATATTGGATTGTTCTCTCTTAGTAAGATCCCATTTTCATTACAATTGTGTCCATGCTATCCTTCTGGACAACAATCTTTATTACTTTTTTGTAAAAGTCCTCCTTATCTTCCTCTGGTTTCAAAAGTCTAGTTTGTTGTTTGCGTCTATCGTCTCTGCGTAGAATAACAGTAGCAACAAGAACCTGTGGGCTCACTTGCGCCCCCTTCAGTGCGGCAGATGTTGTGGCTGCCTCTCCAGGTGCTTTTTTCATTGCCGTTGTATGATGAGACCAGCGAGCCTAAATATCATATATACGTGAAATAAGTTATTTAGAGACTATGGATGGCGAGGATAAATGTAATAAAGGGATCTACAAACATTACATTGGTGACATACAGTGAGATGGTGCTGGCATGCGCTTAGGGCCCGCTTTCCAGACAGTTTCTGTGGGGTGACGCATTCTGAGGTGAGGCAGAGCTCATCTGTGCCTCACCTCACCACACAGTAACTGGCTTGAGCGCGCTCACAAATTAGTGCCCGTGCTCCAGCAAGTTACTGTGGGCTTCTGTGAGGCAGAGCTCGTCCCTGCCTCACTTCTCAATCTCATCGCTCCCCGTAGTTGTAACGGAGCTCGGCAAATTAGCCGATTTTTACTATAAAAAGCGATTGGAATCAAACAGAAATCACATTTACAACACAGATCAGTGGAGACATTTTATTATTATTATTATTTGTATTATTATTATTTTTTTTCGTTACATTGGAGAATGACAAGTGAGGCTCTGCCTCACCTGACCGCACGTCGCTGGTTGTTACCAAGTGGCTGAATAGGACTACAGAAGTTGTCCAGGCCGTTGTACGTCATTACGCCGAACACGTAAAACACTCCCGCTAAGTTTGTTTGCCCTGTTCTGCTTGAAAGCAAGTCCCTGCCTCCTGCAAACTGTTCAAACAAACACTTCAACTTGTACCATCTAGAATCTGTATGTTTGAATATGGATCTGAAGTCGGCGTGACGTTGAAGCAGCGACCCTGCTGTAGTTCCTTTATAGCATAACGTTAGCATTTTGCTTCTTGCGACTAGATTTATGCTTCGAAAATTATAAAAGTAGGATAGACATGTGGAGATTATCCGGCTGAATGAAACGTGATCCGTCTCTTAAATGTGTCTCAACCACAGACCTGATTTCCAGCTATTTTCCTAAATCCTATGGAGAAATTGCATTGCGTTTTTGACGAAGGAACCGGAAGGAGTTTACATCCGGGTTTTAGGACGCGTCACTGCGGCTCTCGAATAATCTTCCTGCAATTTAAATTCAATGTCACAGAAAATGGATTAACCGTGCACATCTTCTACTTGTGCATCTGATTAAGTGCAGAAAACGCATATTTATATTTGATTTCTGACTTTTCTTCCACACACGGCAGCGTTTATCCTCAAGGTCAGAGTCACATAAGTCCGAGTGTTAAGGTGGATAAAGTGTGTGTGTTTGTTGTTATCAATAAAGAGATGCAGAAAGGACAAAAGGGAGGAGGAGGAGATGAAAGCAAGAGATAGGAGGTTGTGTGAGGAGGAGGAGGAGGAGGAAACAGGAAGCGATTTGTTTAGGAGATAATCCCTTGTGACTTTCAAACACTATTTGCTAATAAAAGTAAATGAAGTTAAAATGCGTTCATGTCCTTCAGTAAAAAGACGACACACACACTGATCTGTATCCATAGGAACACATGCTTTAATATTCATCAATGAAAGCATGGAGTCACCGGCCTACAGTGATGACATTGCACTCTCCTTTACAGAATAAATAAAATGAGCAAATAAATACATCCCACTGGGAAAAAAACATCTTAATAAGATTTCTGAGAAAGGAAATTGAAAGATAAAAATAAGAAAGTTAGTAAGTGTTGTGTTTTATGCACAAATGTCACATCGATGCACATTAAAAAGGGTGAGGGGACGCAGGTTGGGGGGGGGTGTTAGTCATGCACTTCCCACGGATGAATTAAAAACGTACCATACACCCCCCCCCCCTACCCCATATTTGCTTTGCTCTTCCTTTAACGAGGTCAAGACGATTAAAGTATTCACATTTTCACAGGTGACAGAAATGTCCCAAATAAAGGGGATCAGCCCCATGATGGAAGGAGGCCCAGTAAAAGCTGGTATGGCCACTTTATTCTCCTTTCTTCACACCGGCATCTCAGCCCGAGTTTCTTCTTACTATCAATAAATATGTATCCTGGTCATTCAGAGATTTCACTTTACACACATCTTTCCACAGGCTTCCCTTGCATGTCTTAAAACGGCTCAGTTTGTGATTGCTTTGCAGCACAAAACAGGAACAAGGTGCAACTGGAGCTAAAGTGATCTAATAATGGCAGTGTAAATAATCTCTTGTTTGCAGGTTGTAAAATAACCAGTGAGATGAGGTGCCAGTGTAAATGTGGCTTGTCTTGCTCGTCAGCTAATAGCAAATCCTTTATCCAGGCATCTGTGAAGACAACAACTCTACATGTTTACCCTGCTTGTTGTAGCTCCGACACTAACCCCTCCCCCCCCCACATCCTTCTGTGTTCACATTTCTTTCAAAACCAAGCCATCGATGGGAGATCCCCCCCTGCTGTCGCTGAATGGTACAGTCCGCAAAGGGGCAAGGCACCCTTTTGAACAGAGAGCAGTTTTTGAAGAAGTGGATCGTCCAGCACCAAAGGGTGACGGAGGTGTCTCCCAACGTTTCAAGGACGATTTCATGTGGGAGGAAGAGGGCGAAGAAAGCAGACATTATGGCTGATCTTCGTTGGACTTTAAAGACGCCTACAGGCGGAGGAACTGCACCATGGGTTGAAAATCGGCACCAACATCAGCACGGTGAAAGAGGGCGAGGTTTTATTTCGATTCCTCCTAAGATGTATTTGGACCTGAGGCAGGTTAGCAGTGAGACTGATCCCTGATCTGCTTTAAGTTGAGACGGTGTTTAAAAACAAGCGAGGGGCGGTACAGCTGATGCTTCCACCTCCACCCTTCAGATCGTAGCGGTGTGTTTGTGTTTCATGCATTTCAATCTCAGTGAAAGATGTCAACCTCTGCACCATGCCCACTGGGAGGTGGCGCTTTCTAATCCAACATTTAAAGAGTAAAACATGTGTTGCATTTTGGGTGAATCCAGCCCTGTATATCTTCTCTCCTCATAGGGGTGTGGCTGAGCTGTTTGCATTAAACCCAGTGGTGGTTTTCCCCGATCGGACGTGATGACGCCCAGGTGGGGTCGTGAGTCTTTTACCTCCCTGGTGGAGGGGTGTGTTCAGGTCTCTTTGAGGTGATAGAGGGGGTCTCTCAGATCCGTAGTGGGGGTCCTGGAGCTCCTGTGAGGGGCGTGGTGGAGCCGTGGTCGTACCCTATGTCCACCACCGTGTGGGGTCTCCCTGCCAGGCGGCCCACCGGCTGCACCTGCACCTGCCGCTCCCGGAAACTCTGGATGTAGCTCTGAGAGGGCGGAGAAATATGCAAACATGTACTTTAAAAGATATGGCTTAAAGATCTCCTGTTATGCTATAGTTAGACATATATTATGGGTCTCAGATATATACAAATATATACAAATACATGTCTACGATGTGTTTTGCTGAAAAAGTGAGACATTTAATTCATTTGATGCACAACTCAGGTTTCTTTTTGTCTTCTGCATAAATAGTTAAAATACATTCAAATCAGTAGCGACCCTACCGGGGAGAGGACGTCGGTGTCGTAGCGACGGATGGGGTTGGGTTTGCGGCGGTATGCGGGCTCAGGGTGGAGCTGCTTGGCCTGATGGTTGCTGCTGGAGGACTGCGTCTTCTTCTTCTTCTTGTTTCGATAGCGGTCGTCCCTCTGCCGGATCCTCATCACCTGCATCCTCCTCTGCTGCCGGCTGATGATCACTGCGAGCACAGAGGGAGAGGATCATGGGCTCACATTAGCTACAGTGTAGATATGGCGTAGGTCACAGGCTCCTCCAACAGTGCAACATATATAAAGGACAAATAAAACAGATACAATAGTGCAAGAGAATGTTTGGAGATGTGCAAGTAAATACAAATAAAAAAGTCTACTCCAATGAAACCTGCATGCTGATACCCTCCCTTCATCTCCAACAGTCTGCAGCCTGGTCTAAAGGTATAAACAGTTCTCCTCACCCTTGGTGTGGGAGTACCCCTCGGCGGTGACCTTCCACTGCACCATGACCCCCAGCAGGGTGAGGGCGGGCCACACCCCCAGCACCACCCACGTCACCCAGCACACAGGCTTCCCCGGTGCTGCCTTCAGGCGCTCGTACATGTACAGCACGAGGGCGAAGAGCTCCACGAAGTAGTCCACCGCCACCGTGATGACGGCCGCCCCGAACATGGCGGTGGAGAACGTGGTGAAGAGGCGCTGCCATTGGAGCGCGAGCACGGCGAAGAGCATCCCGAGCCCCAACAGGACGCCCAGAGGCACCCAAACGGAGCGAGGGGGGCTGTCGGAGAGCTCCTCCATGCCCACCAGTGTAGCCACGGCCACCAGGAGACCAAGCAGGAGCCCCACCATGAAGAGCCCCACGCTGCGCACCAGCATGGTGACCAGGCCGCACAGCGTGCCGATGCCCAGCCCGATGCCCACCGACGCCTCCATGCTCAGCTGCGTGTCCAGGACGCGCTCCTTGTAGCAGAGCATGAAGATCACCACGGAGCCGAACATCAGGCCGGTCAGGAACATCACCGCCTTGAAGCAGCGGTACCCTGGAGCAAAAGAGAGGAGCATTTCATTCAGCACAGTGGATACCAACATCAGAATCAGAACAGCTGCATCAGTCCCACAGAGCGGACATTTACAACGCTACAGCAGAAAGGAGCCAAGGACAGCTTCATGTTGCCTAAGAAGCATGCAAACATTTAAAGGTCCCATGTCATGGCCATTTCCACTGATCATAATTCCATTGTTGAGTTCTACTAGAATAGATTCATACTGTGCAATTTTCCAAACTCACATTGGTTTCTCAAACAGCATCTCTGTAAAGTCTGTGTATTTACTCTCTCCACTAAACGGCTCGTTGCAGCTCTTGCCCCCCCCCCCTCCCTGTGAGCCCAGTGTGCTCCGATTGGTCGGGACCAGTCGGGACGTTGTGAATCGCGCTGAGCTCCGTGGAGGTGTGATTTCCTTGTTTAGCGATACACAGCGAAACACAGCCAAACTCACCCTGAGCACACAAAGTCACAGCCGAAGTAAACACAATAAGTGTGGCTTGATATTGAGTAAGAAAAAGGTTGATAAAGGCTGTGAGAATGGGTCTGCAGAGAGGATTTCACCGCGATCCCAACTGTCTGTTATCAGCCTGCAGCCAGGGAGGAGAGATCAGCAGAGCTGCACTGAGTGTGTGAGGAAGTCCGTGGATTGGTCAATTTGGACCAATCAGCCGGGGCTTAACGTAACGGCTCCGCGGACGTAACGTAACGGCTCCACGGATTGGTCCATTTGCGGCTCCAAGACACAGTACCCAGGAAGTAAACAATGGACAGTGACGTATCTCCAACGAGGCGTTTTGGGGAGGTATTTTCTGTGTTAGAGTTTTACTCGCTACATGGTGTACTTTGAGGGTTTTGACTCTGCACACCGTTTACATGCATAAAAACCTTCATAACAACAAGGGGACGGGTACTAACCGGAAAAGCATGACATGTCACCTTTAAGAAATGACACAATTTACAAAATACACATCCTGTAACGGCTCTGAAGATAGCAGCCAGGTGTATAGTGCACAGTTATCACGGCATGTCCAACGTATAGCACTCTCATACCTAATTATGTCCAGATGTTTAAATGATGCTTTGAATGTTGACTTTACGAATGAAACCGGGTCAAAGAAAATGTTGGGCAGGAGCATTTCCTGGACTCAAAATGAGTTTGGTTGAGTTGCTTTTTGAATAACGATATGACACAACATTCACAAGAAACCCCCAAAGCAGTGTCTTTCTAAACATTGGCCTTTAGTGTATTGGTAAAGTCATGTTCGACCTAACAACTAACTCCTTTGTCAGAGAGTAAAAGATTTGGACTCAGATGGCGATGCTTTCAGGGACTCCTGATGGATGGATCTCATTGGAGCAGAACTCACCAAAGAAGCAGTAGATGATGCCGAAGAGGCAGCACATGGAGCAGATCACCGAGGGAACAATATTGTAGCGTCCGCCAAAGTCCTCACAGCCGTCCAGTCGCTCCGGACTGAGCTCCGGGTCGGGGGGCAGCATCTCCAGGGTGGAGGTCATGATGAACCAGAGGAGGAGGAGGAGGAGGAGGAGGAGGAGGAGGAGGAAGAAGAGGAGGAGAGGAGATCAGGTGGGAGGCGAGGGACAGGGGAGGCTAGGGAGCAGCACACAGCCGAGTGCTTTCACCTGAGGACAGAAGAAGAAAGACAGAGATGTTTTTAATTGGTTCGTAAAGGTGGGGTAGGTCATTTTGGAGAAACAGCTCGAGTGCGCTAGAATTAGAAAATACACAACCAGAACAAATCTGCCACTTCCTCACAGAGCCCCTCCTCCAACACACGAACGCGCACATGACCAATGAGGGCACGAGATCAGTTTGTGCACAGATGGAAGGCTGACAGGCAGGTAGGCCATCCAGTTACTTTAGCCGGCTCAGATGATTGGTCGTGCTTTTTACAGCGCCACGGCTTCAAAGCACTTCAGATATTCATTGCTATCGGGATGTTAAGAGCATTCCATGGAATATAACAACAAGTGTATCTCGAGCCGGTTTCTCAAACTTACCTACCCCACCTTTAACTTTTTTATACTTTATTTTGAATTTTTATTTTAGTTACAATAGAGCAAAGACATACACAATATACAGTAAGCAGGTACCCCGAAAACCTTTACATGGCGTACAAGAGAAAGGGGAAAAAAGCTACTATTGCATCGACAACCCCTGAGAATAGTCGAAAGCTGCCAGTCGACAGCATCGCAGACAAAAACAAAAACGCCAAGACTCAACCAAAACATATTGATTAAAACCTGTGTGACATTACCATGGTTATGTGTGTATTTGATTTAAACGTCAATACGTTTGCCTAATTGATTTTGCCTTTTACCTGAGCTGTCTCTTGCACACTGTCCAGCTGATCAAGAAACACTTGCATAGACAATTAGAAACCAATATTAAATCTGAAAACTCTCTCAAATTATGTCACAAGCCGCTAAACCATTACAAAAACAAGCAGCATTATCCACAGGAACACACACACACACACACACACACACACACACACACACACACACACACACACACACACACACACACACACACACACACACACACACACACACACACACACACACACACACACACACACACACACACACACACACACACACACACACACACACACACACACACACACACACACACACACACACACACACACACACACACACACACACACACACACACACACACACACACACACACACACACACACACACACACACACACACACACACACACACACACACACACACACACACACACACACACACACACAATAATAATAGCTCAGCGGACAGCGGGAGATTGGACGAGGGCCATCTCTCTTTTGAGGCGTTTGAGGGGAATAGGAAAAGTCCACTTCAGGCCAACGGAGCAAACATTTCTCTAATGGATCTCATCATTCGTTCAGAGTCCTCTCCCAGGACTGTTTCATCTCAACTAAAGGATCTTATTTACAGGCCTGCATGTTTGTGGTGCACCAGAATGTAATTATTACATTCTATTACTGTGCAGAATCACATCCACATATATAACAAGACTCAGCACTTCAAATTAAACACAAATATTAATGCATTTTTTGAGTTTTCAGAGTCAATATAACCTTTAGAAATGCTGCAAAATGTACATCTGGACTTGCTTTTCTTAACCTCAGAGAAACTACTGAGATGCTGAAACACAGACGCATAGCCTCAGGATGTGTTTATGTAAATACGGTACAACTGCTAGAGAAGTGCAGATAAAGTTAAATTAAACAAACTCAGTCACCTCCTTCCCACGCCTCCTCCCTCCTGCCTCCTCCCCCCTTTGGCTATTTCTGTTCTCTCCATCTCGGGGTGAGTTCAGTCCGGCTGCCAAGGGTTTCTGGGTCACAGATGCTTATGCAACCAGTCTGGGGAACTTTGCTCCCATCTGCATGAGCTCCAGCATCCTTCATCAACGTTCCTCTCTCCTCTTTGGTTTCCTTTACCTATTACATCCTCACTTCCCTCCCCCGGTCTCTAGGTAATACCATGAAGGGGTGGATGAGAAATCATTTGTGTTACGTACTGAGGTTTAAGCTGGCCTAGCAAGTTCGACAATGCATGAAAAAGGCAGACGAATAAAGAGCTTTTTGAACATTAAAGCACGGAAACATGTCACAACACGGCCCCTTTAAACAACCGTCTTATCTCCATCGTTACAGTCAAAGAATGATCAAGACGTTTCTAATATCCCTGGTGAATTGGCTCCCCACTATGTATGCATATACCCACTTATTGGGGTGTTAAAAACATGTGGAAACATATTTTATACTTTACCTAATACTGTTCTACAATAACACCCACATGCATATTGATGGCATTTGTGATTCTTGCAGCAGGGAGGACAAAGTGCACGAGAGAAAACTAGTGCACGCTCAGTCAATTAAACATCAACTACGTGTGTGTGTGTGTGAGGCAGAAGCATTTGCATTTGAATAGAGCCATAATAGACACACTCAGTAGCAAGGGGATAATGAATAGAGCAATGTTTTCAGAGCCACACACACACACACACACAACATTTCATCCAGACATGACATATTAATAATCATCTTTCTGCGGAGGATTAGCAGGTCTCTGCTGAGCGACCCTGTGTGTGTGTGTGTGTGTGTGTGTGTGTGTGTGTGTGTGTGTGTGTGTGTGTGTGTGTGTGTGTGTGTGTGTGTGTGTGTGTGTGTGTGTGTGTGTGTGTGTGTGTGTGTGTGTGTGTGTGTGTGTGCGTAAGCATTAATCTGTTTCGTACCGCAGATCAAAAACATGCATTTGTTCTGTTTGCAGGAGGATCAGCCTCTTGAAAAAATGTTTTGCAATAAACAATAGAGGAGTTCCTTCTTCTGCTGTTTCGAATCGGCAGCAACAAGAACGACATTGTGGTCCTCCACCGACCCCCCCTCCACCACCTCGCTTCCTGTCTGTTGCCGCGACAACGGAGGGATGCTGACAGTTGGCTTTGGTCAGAAGCCTGTCCAATAGGAAAGCAGCTTAAACTCCCATAGCAACAGCATGAAAGCCAATCAGTGCCACCGTCTATTCCCTCTGATCAGTGAGTGTGTGTGTGTGTGTGTGTGTGTGTGTGTGTGTGTGTGTGTGTGTGTGTGTGTGTGTGTGTGTGTGTCCCCTATTGATTATTTCACTCTTAATGAAAGGTGTCATTAAGTCTGAAATGCACATAGGTTACCAACATGATCTTATTCCTCATTCTGCTGAATAAAAAATACTTTGTACTGAATTTATAAAATAAAGAAAAACAAGAAATATAGTATTTTAAATGATGCAAACATTTAGATATCCTCTGTGTTTTCAGATAACTAAACCCCCTCTCCCCTCGTCATATACATCGATAAAAACCCCGCAACCATTCTCCGGTTTAAAGGAAATGCACTTGGTTCATATTCAGCCTCAGACACACTGACACAGATGTCCCGCTACTTCCTGTCCTGACATCATCAGGATGAACTCGGCGGCGGATAAAAAAAGAGACAAAGCCTTCCCATAAATAAAGAAATGCCGTCTGACTGTTAACACACTGAGTGCACAGACAGGCAGGAGAACACACACTGAGTGCACAGACAGGCAGGAGAACACACTGAGTGCACAGACAGGCAGGAGAACACACACTGAGTGCACAGACAGGCAGGAGAACACACACTGAGTGCACAGACAGGCAGGAGAACACACACTGAGTGCACAGACAGGCAGGAGAACACACACTGCACCAGGAGTGAAGGTTTCACCACCCAATAACGTCCTCTCACCTCTAACAGTGCGCAATTGCAACCACTTTCAAACACAAGTTGTTTTCAGTCCATAAAGTCATGTGTCTTTGTGACACAAATGAAGATTTAAGAGCCAGGCGTCATGATATATCTTTGTGAAAATGCTCCCACCAGGACTTCCGGTGAGCAAGGCGAGTGAGATGGCTGCTTAATTTTAAGCTCTTGATAGCGATTGGAAATCAACCCCCTTAACTCGCCTAGTAATATACAAATTGATGCAATTTTATTGGAATGAGAGGGGGAAAGAGAACTAGAAGTCAAAAGAAAGGTGACAAACTAGAAAGACAGAATTCACCGGAGATGGAAGACGCTCGAAGCTCCGTTAGCTCACAACAGGACTCGGCAGACACCATGCGCTCAATGCTCCAGGAAATACGCGATTTCAGGGCTGAGCATAAAGTGGACTTAAACAAACTCAAAGAAGAAATCAAAGGAGACATGAAATCTGAACTCGAAGATATGAAGCAGGAAATTTACCAAAAACTTTCTGCTAACTCCGCGCTAACACGAAACTAGGCTGAAAGAAGCGGAGGAACTAATCGAGGAGGCGGAGACAGCAAACATGGCTATGTCAGATGCGTTGATTAAATCAATGAAAGAACAGAGAGCTATGCAGGGGAAACTGGTGGATTTGGAAGGTCGATCCAGGAGAAATAATATGCGCATTTATGGAGTACCCGAAGAGAAGGAAGGTAACTCCATGTCTGACTTTGTGGATCAACTTTTGAAAACTGAACTAGCTTTACCGGACACCAACCTACGGATACAACGCGCTCATCGAGCTGTGGCTCGCAAACCGGAAAGGAATGCACCGCCAAGGTCCATAGTGGTGAACTTTCTGGAGTTTACCACCAAAGAAAGGGTACTGAAAAAGGCCTGGGAAAAGAAGATACTGATGGAAGGGCGACGTCTATCGTTCGATCACGACTATGCAACGGAGGTCGTCCTGAAGCGCAAGGAGTACGTGGGAATAAAGAGGGTCCTTAAAGAGAAAAATATACGTTTCCAGACACCTCTCGACAGGAATGCGCATTCACTGGGACTCGGGAACACGCACATACGACAGTGCGCAGATGCAGCGCAGGAGCTGAGGAGGAGAGGTTTCTCCGTGGAGATACCAAACCGCAACGCTTCGGAGCTGTACCCGGAGATGGAGCGTCTTCACCAGACCAAGACATGGCAGCGCGTCGGAGAGAGTAGTGCAGGTGGGGCCGAGACCACGAGCAGAGTAAGGAAGAGGCTACAAGAGTATGAGCGGATCCCTCCCGGGACTAAATGATTCATATTATATATTCACTGTATTCTTTCACACACAGTGACGTCACGAGCTACCCACAATGCAACACGCGCCATATATATATATATATAAATACGCCATTTTCCTGGAGGTGCAAATATAAACAGCTAGCTAACGTAGCCAGGCAGAGCGCACTAGGTTTTTTTTCTGAATTAACGACCGAAGAAATCGCTGCATGTCTTCGGATTACATCTCTGGACTTGAGGGTGTGCTCTAGGTCGTTACCAGCGTGAACTAGAGCTGTGTGGGTTGTCGGAGTGCCGTTACAGACTGCTTGCAGATGGATGGAAAAACGACCCTCGAAAGTGGCCTTCATCGATTTTGGCAGCATCTCCGTCTATCTTCTGGAAACACCAGGTGAATACCCCACGTGTCACAATAATATTATCATGCCATTGCATATATGTGGTATTTTAGAGTTGACTAGATATTGATTAATGCAATAGACTATGATATTCAGTACAGGAAGCTTAGCAACACCTAGACGGTGTACGGCTAAATCCTCGGCCTGCTTGCACCTCGCGTAAAACGCCGGATACCGGAAGTACGGTGTCACCCTCGGCCCAATACCCGTATGTGTGTGTGAAAGAATATATTTGTCACGACTTCATTTGGATTATATAAATGCTATCGGGTGCCGTTGGACTACTAGGAAGCGTGAGATTGCGTGTTTCACCTCTAGTGAGGGGCCCTCCAGGAGGAGGCTCTCCCCTCTTCCTGCCAACGGGGACTTAGGGTGGCGAGGAATCACCCTACCTTGGAAGTCTACGTTTTTTTTTTACGTTCTACGTTCACTACATGTGGGCCAGATGTTCAGGTCTGTGTAGTTTTCAGTTGTCTGGAGTTTTGTGAATGCAAAGGATTGGGTAATTTAAATGCCGTACAATAATATAAAAGTGGTGTCACTTAATGTAAATTGCTTTTAATCACACGAAGCCAGATTAAATTAAATAACGACTTCTCCAACCTTATGCTTTTCTCCAGAGTGCCGTGGTTCATTGTTTATCAATGTGTTTCTGCGGCATTTACCGACCGCTGCAGTGTTGGCTGCTCTTCCACGGGAGTTTATTCTCCCGTTAGCTCCCGGTTAGCTCACACTGCAGCGGCCGCTCTAAAGTATTCACTGTCCGACTCACACAAGCAGCTGATACATATCCCCAGTTCCCCTTAGCCTAAGTGAATGTGTGTCAGTCTGAATTGACGCTGTTTGGCATCACAACGCTGTTATGAAAGTTTCTCTGGTATAAAATGGGTGATGTTAGCATAGCAACCGAAGCTAAACTGACTACTTGCTATCGCTATCCTATTGTGCATAAAACCGTTTTCTACAGGCACATTTTACCGGGCGTATTTTTATTATGATTCTACTTGTGATAGTCGGACACGACAACCTGTGCAGCCCATGTATTGATTCCATCCGATAGCTGCTATAAAACAAAACGTCTGCCTCTCTCCACAATGATCAATAACAGTGAACGGATGGTCAAAGCAAGGTACAAATAAACAGAATCACACGCAGCCTGGTTAGTGTTGCCTGACTTTATAAAGTGTGTTTATAAGCACTACTGCTTGTAGGCAGGCATGACAGTCGACCCATGTTCAGCGGAGGTGGGTTTAGTTTCCTGCACGCCTCGACGTAAGAGAGACGTAAGCGACGCCACCTCTTAGCTCCGAAGCTCTTGCCTCTAGACCGACAATTTTTTGGAGCTGGAAGTGAACCGGATTCCGGAGCTAAGAGGCGGCGCCGCTGCGGTGTGAACAGGAAAAACCGGCACTTTTCAGGCTCCAGCTCCGAGCCGGAGCTGAAAACGCGTTGGTGTGAAAGGGGCAAAAGAGGGACGATATGTATTAGTGAAAGGAAAGCTTGAAAATGCAGTGGTGACATTGGTAAATGTATATGTCCCCCCAGAGAGCAACAAATCTATTTTTTTAAATCTGTTTGACGTCATTGCATTAGAGACTGAGGGTATGTTGATATGTGGAGGGGATTTTAATGTGGTCCTGAATCATACCATAGACACTACAAGCCACAAAAATAGCAAGAAGCACCTGACCAAGTTTGTTAATGCGTCAGTGCAGGAAATGGGACTAATTGATGGAGGGAACTTCACCCCCTAGAACGGGATTATACACACTATGCAGTACCCCATTCTGTGTACTCCAGAATTGACTACTTTTTAATAAATACGGGTGAAAGTCACAGGATCACAGAGAGTAAAATCGGCGTGGCAGATGTTTCGGATCATAATATGATTAGCTTGTCAATAAATCTGAATAGTAGACAAAAGAATACAGTGTGGAGGCTCAATGTGGGTGTTTTGAATAATAAGGCGACCGTGGAACAGTTAAGGGAAGAGATAAAAATATAGAGGAGAATGATAATGGGGATGTGGATCCTGGGATACTGTGGGATGCTTTGAAGGCTGTTCTCCGTGGAAAGCTGATCGCCCTAACAGCATCACAAAAAAAGGCCCGGCTAGCCACATACAAATACAAAATAGAAAAATTGAGAGGAATGGAGACAAAACATAAGAATACAGGGGATCAATCGGCATTAAAACAAATGAAGGAAACAAGGGGGAGATAAATGAGATCCTCAGAGGAGAAATTGAAAAAAAGGCAATGTTTTTAAAGCAGTCTTATTACGAATCAGGCTCAAAAGCAGCTAGACTCCTGGCTAGACGCCTGCGCAAACAGCAAGCCTCTAATACAATTCATAGAACAAGGAACTAATCAACTACTGTATGAGCCAGATGAGATAGAAAGAATATTTGAAGAGTACTATAAGACACACTCTACTCTAATCCACCATTAGCTGATGAAAGCACAATAAGAAACGTTCTTAACTCGCTTGATCTTCCATCTATAGGTGAGATACAGAATGACACCATTACGTCGCAATTTACAGTTGAAGAGCTGGAAGCTGCAATCAGTAGGCTCGAGAGCAGCAAATCACCGGGCAGCGATGGGTTCCCATCAGAGTTCTATAAAACTTTCACAAAGGAGCTAACACCTCTGCTTCTGTCTTGTTTTAATTGGACTCTTAAAGAAGGCAGGGCTCCCCCATCTTGGAGGGAAGCAATTATTTCCATTTTGCCTAAGGAAGGCAAAGACAAAGACCACTGTAAAAATTATAGGCCAATTTCTCTTTTAAATGTGAACTACAAGCTGTTTACCTCAATCATCTGTAAAAGATTTGAGACTTTTATGCCAGATCTTATTCATGAAGATCAAACTGGATTCATTAGAGGGCGTCAAACACAAGACAATATCAGAAGGACTCTCCATCCATCCATCCATCCATCCATCTTCTCCCGCTTATCCATGTCGGGTCGCGGGGGTAGCAGTTCCAGCAGTTCCAGCAGAGAGCCCCAAACTTCCTTTTCCCTCATCAACCAGCTCTGACTGGGGGATCCCAAGGCGCTCCCAGGCCAGCGAAGAGATATAATCCCTCCACCTGGTCCTAGGTCTACCCCTTGGTCTCTTCCCAGCTGGACGTGCCTGGAACACCTCCCTAGGGAGGCGCCCAGGTGGCATCCTAACTAGGTGCCCGAACCACCTCAACTGGCTCCTTTCGACGCGAAGGAGGAGCGGTCAACTCCGAGTCCCTCCCTGATGACCGAACTTCTCACCTTATCCCTAAGGGACGCCAGCCACCCTGCGGAGAAAACCCATCTCGGCCGCTTGTATCCGCGGTCTCGTTCTTTGGTCATGACCCATCCTTCATGACCATAGGTGAGGGTAGGAACGGCCCGGTAGACAGAGAGCTTTGCCTTCTGGCTCAGCTCCCTTTTCGTCACAACGGTGCGGTAAAGCGACTGCAGTACCGCTCCCGCTGCTCCGATTCTCCGGCCCATCTCACGCTCCATTGTTCCCTCACTCGAGAACAAGACCCCGAGATACTTGAACTCCTTCACTTGGGGTAACTCCATATTGTAGACAATGCGCATAAAAAGGGCACAAGTATGGTTCTGGTTAGTCTGGATGCAGAAAAAGCGTTTGACAGTGTCAGTTGGTCTTTTTTATGAAGTACTAAGGAGGTTTGGTTTAAATGAAAATGCAATTCGGTGTATTAAGACTATTTATCATGAACCTACGGCTAGGATCAAAGTAAATGGGAGTTTGTCCAATAGGATTCAGCTGGAGAGAGGCTCTAGACAGGGCTGCTGTCTCTCTCCTACTCTCTTTGCTTTATTTGTTGAACCATTGGCGCAAGCAATAAGGCAGAGTGAAGATCTGCAGGGTGTCAATATAGGGGGGGGGGGGGAAGATCATATCGTTGGGCTTTTTGCAGATGATGTTATAGTTTTTCTTGAGCAACCAGATGTATGTTTCCCAAACCTGATGAACCTACTCGACACATATGGTTACTATTCAGGGTATAAAGTGATTCAATTACTCACCATCCCAACAAATTAGACATGCATATAACCTAACATGGAATTCCAAAAACAATGACTTATCTTGGTGTAACTATAACCAAAACATTTTCCAACCTGTTTGAAGCCAATTATAACAAAATTGATGACAATATCCGAAAGGATGTAGAAAGGTGGTCCACCCTTCCTTTAGACTTCAGTGCCAGAATACAAACGGTTAAAATGAATATCCTACCTAGGCGGCTGTATTTTTTTCAGTCTCTTCCAATTGATGTTCCACAAAAAAAATTCATAACCTGGGACAGGATGATTTCTAGATTTGTTTGGAATAGTAAAAAAACAAGAATACGATTTACGACACTTCAGTTGCCTAAAAGTAAGGGGGGGAAGGGCTTTACCAAATCTTAGGGAATACTTCTCTGCAGCCCAGCTCAGACCTTTGGCCTGCTGGTGAAGACCAGATGATGAGTCTGGATGGAAAGCCATGGAAAGGGAGGTACAGGGTCACCACATTCAGGCCTTGGT
>JAPTMU010000186.1:289965-328128 GCA_028583405.1 Pogonophryne albipinna
GCTGTAAAGTCTGTTGTCTTTCACACACATTGCAGGGTGTTTGTATAGCGCACCTATGACTTGTGCTTGCATGCACGGTTGTGGCACGACCACCAAAACAGAAACATATGGACATAGGCCACCATATAAAAAGTGTGCAAATGTATAGTATCCTATCCATGTGAACATGTTTTAGGTGGGGGTGGACCTCCTCTAGGGGGGTCTGGGGGCATGCTCCCCCGGGAAGATTATTTTTAAAATATTGAAGTTGAAAGCATCAATCTGGTGCACTTTGAGAGCAACATGAAGAGATCTATGGAAACATCTCTCAGCATCCAGATGAAACACAACTGTAAACAGATTTACTTTTT
The DNA here is from genome assembly GCA_028583405.1 of Pogonophryne albipinna. Taxonomy (NCBI): domain Eukaryota; kingdom Metazoa; phylum Chordata; class Actinopteri; order Perciformes; family Artedidraconidae; genus Pogonophryne; species Pogonophryne albipinna. The sequence continues at coordinate 290,316 of JAPTMU010000186.1, forward strand.
CTTTATGGATATTTTACTAATCACTCCCCTTTTAAACCGTTTGAGACCCACTGAGATAACTTACACTAAAGTCAACTATCTAAACACTGAGAGAGTCCTTACCTCACTGAGCTGAGGTTATACGATCCTCTCAGTCTGACAGGAGAGGACTCTCCTCCACCTTGGTGTAGAAACAGCCCTTTATATCCGTTAGCATAGCTAGCTAACCAGATGCTAACAACAACATTCCACGTTACCGCTCGCGCACTCACAAAATGCGCTCGTGCCACACACACACACACACACACACACAGAGCCGAGCTTGAATGAAACACAGAGACCCAGAAGTAGGGTACTTATACTGTATATCATATTATGTTCGATGGCTTTACTGTATAATCACTGTAACAGATGAACAGATCTCCACTGGGCTTTCATCTAAACGCACAGCCACGTAATGATAACAAAACAAAGGTCGGGGGTCATTGGTCAAGCAACACACCAATCAGAGAGCAGCAGTGAGCACACCTCAGGCTGTGTTTTATATTTGTATTCTTTATTTCTGACGTATTTCACACAAAAAACTTTAGTGGAAACGTTTTCACTTTTATGATTAAAAAAAAAAAACGGCAAAGTGGCAAGGCTTGCCCACCCTGCGTTGGGGGGGCACAGTGACTCATTTGGGGGGGCATGGCCCGCGAATGACCCCCCATGACGCCGACCCTGGCAACGATATCCAGCGACGCACTTCAAATATGCAAATTATTTACAAACCACTCTGTGATGCGAGCAATGCAGTTCTGCTGTTCACAAGCTGATAAATACTTCCTTGTAGTATCACAAAGACCTAAGCAGTGTTTCAGCCTCAGACCGAAAGCCTTTAAAGAGGCACATAAGGGGTGCAATTGAAGCAGAGACATCCTGACTTGTATCACTATGATGGCTCATAACCACTGGAGAATACATTTCCCATAATGCAACTCATTCAAAGGAGCCCTATTCTGCTTTTCCTTACATTTTCCATGTCATCTCTTCACTGCCAAACAGTCCCAGGATCAGGGATAAAAGCAGTGTAATCTCCTCCATGCTGACCATTTGACAGCTCCCATCGATAATCCTGGTTTCTGGTCTGTTCACCGCAGACACGGAGATAATGAGATTCGAGCGGACTGTCAGGATTAACATTTAGAAATCACTCACCTCTCTGAGCGTCATGTGTCACCTGCAGCTTCCTCTCAGCGGTCATCACACCTGGAGCATCATGTCTGAATATCTTCGTACATAACAGGCGTCTCTATTTCTGTTTTAATGCTCAGTACGACGGGTTCTCCCAGAGCCAGCTCCACTGCCTCGCTGTCCGCCGGCGCCCTGAGGGAGTCGCTGAGGAATATCAATGATGTTTGTTCCCATGGAGGAGAAGCTAAGGGTTAGAGCTCCAAATGTTGGCACACGAAACAGCTGCTGGGAAAATCACTTCAGCTGTTCTGCCTCTGAAGTGTGATGTCAGGAAATGTGGGACGTTTTACACCAAAGGTTTCATATCAGAAGCTTCACTAACCAGCTTTTGGGTGATAACTAACATCCAGGCTCTCAGTTTAAAGTGGACCTATCATGCTATTTGAAATATATATGGTAGGGCCATACCTATACAAAACATGTCTGTGAAGTTTTTTTTTCAAAACAGATCACCCGTTGTAGCCACGCCTCATACTGCTCAAACCCCTCTTTTGAAGCCCTAGAGAAACGCGGATCTTGGGTCCTTAGCTTGAAAAAAAAGAAAGAAGAGGAGGCGGAGCTAATGCCTGATCAGAACTCTACCGGAGATAAAGTTAAATTCTGCTGTGATAAAACGCCATCCTGTTCTAAACCACATCAAGGATTATTTCTGAAACAGTATGGAGCTCAAATGCTTTTTCTCTTGCGGGTTTATCACAAGGTGAGTTCTTTTTTTATTTGTATTGTATGTGCTCTCCAGTACAGGTTAGCTCTGAATGTTAGCGAGGCTTGCTAATGTAAACAAAGACGAGATTACATCCAAAACACGTCAGGCATTGTTTCTGATAGCAATTTTCTGTGGGTCCGCCGACGTCACAGCGGATGGACACGTCACAGCGGATGGACACGTCACAGCGGATGGACACGTCACAGCGGATGGACACGTCACAGCGGATGGACGCGTCACAGCGGATGGATGCGTCACAGCGGATGGACACGTCACAGCGGATGGAAATCTGTATCCGCTCGTTGTTCACCCGTTTTTAAAAGATTTGGGTACGGAGGAAAAGAGAGAGGGTTTTATTTCCTGACGCTGCGTGAGTTCCCCGACGCACCGGAGACACATTGATGTATAAAAGACATTGCATTTTGCATGATAGGTCCCCTTTAAGTTAAACAGTGCGGGAAAGCAGTGATCAGAACAGCACATTGAAACCCATGAATCATCAGCAGGGCTTCATGAGTAAAAGAGAGTGCTGGCATAATCATGATTACGAGTCAGAAACAAACAAGTCCTGATTTCTGGCTCATAAAGAAACCAAATGACGCTGATCAAAGTCTGCAATAACACTTTGGCGCCTGTAGAAATCACCCATGATGCTCTCTGTTGTCCTTACATGCCACCTTTCAATGACAGCGATGACACAAAGAGGACGTCGTTGCCAATTATTTCTGGCGTCAGACACAAAGAATGCATTTTACAGCATGATCTGGTTTGACCTCAGAAACCTGCAGGTAAACAAACGCACCACCTGTCCACCTGTCTACGAGCACAAGGAGAGAAGATAGTGCACCTGTTGATTCACGTATGACCTTTATCAAGCTGTCCACATTAAACTCTCTAAACTATATAATCAACTCCGTACTCCTGCGCTGAGCAACAGTTAGTCTGTGCACCTGTCGGGTCCCATAACAACATCTGGCCTTCAGCCTGCAGCTCTCTGCTCAGTCTGCGCACTAATTAGCTCACGTTGGTGTCACCATTTGACCCTGAACGCCTCGTGGGAATCTCTGACAAGCAGATACTCCGAGTGTGAGCGATGCTGTCAGTAAACACAACACGGCAACACAACCTGTGTGTTTTATTGAACAGTTTAAGATCTCTATTAACGTCAAACTGCTCAGGTCAGTGCATGGGAGTGTGGGGATATTTCTGCACATGAATGCAACCAAACATGATGCAAATACATATACAATAATACTGACCAACTACTCAGGAAAGGTGTGTCAGATTCAGACGCATTTCTGGGTGAAATATGAGGATCATTTGAGGGAAATGTTAAGGGAACTACTTCACTATGTGTTCTGCTTCATTCTAATGCGCTCCAAGAGATCCTGACATGGATGTTGGTGATGTTTATGACAGTGAAGCTGCAGCAGCCGGAGAGTAAACTACATCCACAGACAGGTGGGGGGAGGGGGGGAAGATAGCAGCACCATGCCGGAGATGTTGACCCACTAACAGACCCGAGGAGACGTGTTGTGGCATCTTATTCCCCGGCGGCTGCAGAGCGTCCGCCTGACTGAGCTGAGGAACACACGGAGGAAGAGGACGGTTTCTAACATCCTCTCAATGTTTCATAGTCTGGAAAGCTCAACACACGTCAGACGTTATTTATGAGATTAACTGCTGCCTTTCCCTTTGTCTCTCAATGTCCTACAGTTCCCAGAATGCCTTTCAATTACCTCCACGGAGCATGAATCTACTTATGAGTTAAGGAACAACTGCGAGAGTCAAGCTGCGTTCATCAAAATGCTCCTGGTGTGCAGCTGCAATGCATTATGGGCTTTTTCTTGTCTCTTATCTTCTTGGCCTGATTGGTTATCTGTTCAAATGTTAGCTTCAGAAATAAGTGCTGCTTAAAATAGTTTAAAATGCAGTAACGGTTCAAATAATAAGACAAATCGAGACAGTAATATCTCAGTCTGTGCTTTAACTTCTATATTTAAGAGTCTCGGTTTAATCAGTGCATTGGATGCTGGGAAATAGACACACTTATATGAGCTCTGACACTTCTATAAACACCATCACATGGGAACTATTAACCAGGTAAATATAATAAACAGAAAGGCATAATGAATGCACAGCTGGTTGTGTTTGAGTCCTGATGAACACACAGACACAGGGATATTGCAGAGCAGCCTTTAAAGACAGATACCTGCATCACCCTCTCACTTCAAACCAAACCCAGAGGAGGACAGCTTGGTGTCTCCAGGAAGGAACCACAAATAGTTTCCAAGTTCATAGTGTTTTACATTAGATAGAAAACAGAGGAGAATCCTGTCTGTTACTCGATGAACCTCTCCGTTACACCAGACCTCATTCTACATGTTTATTTATGTTCTGTATCAGCTGATACTCTGAAACTACAGCTGTCAGATACACAGAGGAGTAAAAGTACAATATTACCTTTCAGCATAGTAGCTTGAATGAGTATTAAGAAGATGTGCTTTCCATCACTGTTCATCATAAGAATATTTAACCTGAATTGATCTTAAACTCAGTTTGTCTGAGACCCCTTCAGGGACCTCTGGAGAGCTACAGACAGCGGAAAAAACACAACTCTCTCAGTTAAACACCATATGTCCATGCATCCATGTTCTCTGTACAGATCCACTGACAGGATGATCGATCCTGACGCGGCCATCCGGGTCAGACACACCGACAATCAGCCCACTGACCTCCATCAAATCATCCTACATGCTGCCTTCAGGAGCCTCTCTTCGGAGGAATCTATCTATCTTTGTGTTTGACAGCAGGTGTGTGTGAGTGTTTGAGACAAAAGAGACGCACGGTGCGCGGACACTCACCATCATCCCCGGCACGTTCGTCCGCGTTCACATGACGGCAAGAGAAGCCAGAAACATCCACCATTTTCAACCTTTGTATCCCCGACTCGGGTGTACTCCCGTCGGTGTGGAGATCCGTGTTTCCCCGCAGCCTGCAGGGCGGTGGATCCCCGACCCGGCTAGTCCTCCACAACACACAAACCGGGCCTGGAAACAGAGCAATAACCCGGGTTACATGCCGGGTAAACAGCTGGGTATTAAAGGTGTGTGAGCAGCAGCAGACTCCGGGTGCATCTGATGGAGGAAGATGCTCCCGGTGCGTCAGGGGAGAAACTGAGAAACTGAGAAACTGGCCTCCACTGCAAGAAATAACCAGACCTGTCAGAGCCTGACAAAAAATCTAAGTGAGGAAAATCCGCAGCGGCTCCTAGAGGCTTACCTTTTAAATGCACCCCTTGTAACTTGTTTTAGCGCCTACTGTTGACATTATACATTTTTTTATAAGAATACATTGGATTTTTACAGTGCTTTTCCTAATGCTCAAAGACGCTTTACATAAATCCAGAAACAGTACACAAATCATAAACAGTATAGTCCCAATCCAAACATCAATGTCGCTGATAGATATTACATGTCATGTCACCTGCTAGACGCTTTTATCCAAAGCGACAAACATACTCAATACTGTGGACAATCCCCACAGGAGCAATTTGGGGTGAAGTGTCTCAGGGGTACAACGACTGCAGTGGGGTTTGAACCTGTGCCCTCCTGAACCGAGCACCAGTGCACTAGCCCACTGCGCCACACGCCTCCCTAGACATAGAGATATAATTAAAAAATGTAGATAAAATAAAAACACATTTGTTCCACTTCACCAACGCTGAGTTCTTTTAAGTCGAGGCTAAAAACAATACTTTTTCAACTGCTTACCCAGAAGTCTTTTAACTTGTTTAAGCACAGGTCTGTATTTACAACGTTGTTTATACACTATTCTGTAGGCCTATGTCTTTTATGCATAGTTTCTATGAATCTGTTATTCCATTGTGTTTATTTATTGTGTTCCTTTCTGTTGTCTTCCTGTTAAGTGTTAATGTTCATGTAAAGCACTTTGAATTGACTCTGAAAACCTTACCTACCTTACCTTACCTTACCTTACCTACCTTACCTTACCTACCTTACCTTACCCCAAAGCGGAAAACATACTTAGTTTATTCTCTAAAATCAATAAATGGTATTTATTACATGCATAATATACAGTGGTGGAATCAAACTGTGTTTTTTTACACAATGCATGACCATATATGATTGAAAAGACCCAGCAAGAACTCACATGTATTTCTGTCTCTTCTGCAAATGTGCAAATAGAAATAAAGTCACGTGAAATCTTTTGCAGTGCGTGTGGCTCGACGTCATCGATGTCAAACTGATCAAAATTAAAAACACCGGAAGCGAGGAGTATTTAAAGACTGGAGTGCACATTTAAAAAATCTAACAAATTCCAGAGAAATTCCAGAAGAAGCATCATGTGCAAACTGCATTCACAAATCACAATTATGTGCTTACATTTGGACTCTCCAATGTTTACTTTTGGATGGTTTAAAACTATTTAAGTGACACACATTTGATTTGAAAGTATGACCATATTTCTGTTTCACGTTGTGCTGTGATAATGCTCAAGTTAATTACACTTATGTTATCCTAAATGTAATAAACTGAGTCCAGCAGGGGGCTGCAGAGATCTTACCTTTACAACCCACTTTCAGTCCTCTGAGCCTTTGAGAAGCACTGCCTTTAGAGTCTAATCCAGTGCTTCTCAAACTGTTTTCAGTAATGTACCCCTTTGAAACATTTTCTCAGCCAAGGACCCCCTGACCGACCCCGAACATCTTTGATAGAAAAAGCCTATATCAATAATTACAATATAGTGATGTCCCATCAGTGTGAGATGTATTAACTCCTTCGTGCATGCATTACAACAAACTAAGGATATTTTCGTCTTTATGCATGAAAAAAAGACGACACAGATTTTTCCAAGGAGTTTTTAAATTGAAGTAATATGTTTAACAAACCAATGAACAAAATGATATTGCTGTTGGCTGGTTTTGAAAAGGATTAAAAGGTAATAAAAGGCTGTGGTTGGCGGTGTGGAACTCCTTTCTTTATGGGTGGGAGTGTGACGACCCCTCCACAGCCCTAGGCGTTCCGTTGTCTCTCTCTCTCTCTCTCTCTTCTGATTGCAGGTTCGCGAGCCATGTGGGTGATTGTTGCCTGATGAGCTGCACCTGCCTGATGAGCTGCACCTGGGTCGGGAAGCCTACAAGAAGAGAGCCCAACCGGATTCGTGCTCTCGCTCTCATTCCTCTGGCCCTCTCTCCGTGCCAGCCTCGGGGGACCTGCTGCTGGCTTCGTTCATTTCTTTGTTTAAACATCAATAAATGATTGTTATATTGTCGCACCTCGTCTCGATTTGCCGGTTTATGTCATAGCCCCAGGGCCGGGCCGTAACAATTATGCAAAAGCTTTAAAATACAATACACAAATATTATAATAACATCCACTGTGGTTCCTGATGTGCAACGATACATCCGAAACCCCATGCATGCCACATACAAGAACACAGCATTTAATTAGCAGTCTCTAATGTAGTGACCACACTGCATTTGAAAATTGAACATAGCGTTTAGGGTACCACTTTACAATAAGACTACCGCTTGTTGGAACAAACACAGTAGTGGTGGCTTAAAGCCCACCTCTGCTCCGTTAGATGAGCCTGGTCAGATTTAATAAGAGAAGGAGTTCAAAACACCGGCATAAAAGTTATAACAATAATCTGATTTTAATGGTAAAAAAACACAATACGAAATACAGAGTGCCCTGTAACAGAGCACTCCGGGCTCCCCGCTCCACTGCCGTGCGATACAGGTATCGGGACCAGCCAGTCAGAAACAGGGGGCATTTTGCATGAATAAACAGTATATATTGTTGCGACCTGGCTCAAAAGGCCACAACAAAAAGGAGACGCAACATGTCAACGGGTAGGTAAAGGTGTTTATTTGCACAACACTGTTCAATTCAACTCATGGTTCATACTCATCAGAGCCGGGTGCCTGCAGGAAAAAGCAGAGAGAGACCAGACAGGAGCAGAGAGGCTTTAAAATAGCTGCAGAGCACCAGACCCAGGTGCCCTGAGTTACTGCAAACAGTGCGATCAATGCAGCCAAGACAGGACAGCCACACCCTCTCCACTGATGAACCCACAGGGGCATCACAGCCCCCCCCTTAAGACGGAGGTCTCAAAGGGATCCCCGAAACAACACCAAATATCCAGAGCCAGAGAGACTTCCTACCCCACCGGGGCACGAGAGAGAGCATCCGCCACAACGTTGTCCTTGCCCTTAATGTGCCGAATGTCCAAACTATAGGACTGCAGGACAACGATAAAATCGCTGCTTAATTGGAGGACGATCCCCCACGTCGACATCATGCTCCACGAGAGTTGTGCGCGATGGCGTATCGCCGAACAGTACCACAAACTTCCCGATTAAAGCCGCCAATTCATCTCTCTGTGCTGCCGGTAAGTGACTCAACAAGCGATCCAATTGGCATAACGACTCCGAATTCCTCAGCCTACCAGACATAACAGGTTCATCTGGTGCCTTAACATCACACTCTTCAGCCAACCCTCGATCTGAAAGCACAGAATCAATCATCATTATGGGGCCCACACCCAACTTTTTAGCCATGAAGCTATCCCCAACGGTATCATGAACATAGTACGGTTTCAGGAGGTTGACGTGACACAGTTGAGACAACTTCCTCCGATTTGGAGTAGCAATCAAGTAATTTTGATCTGACACTTTACTCTCAACAGTGTACGGGCCGGCAAACTTGGCTTTGAATGGTGAGACCTGCAGTGGCATTAAAGCCAACACCTGATCCCCTGGGCTGAATTCACGATACTCTGCTTTACGGTCATAGAGTCTCTTCATATTAGCCTGAGCACCAGCTACATTTTTCCTTGCCATTTCCACCGCTACATACAGGCAATGACGAAAGCCCTGTACATAGTCCACTAAATTTTTAGGTGGCTCACCCTCAACCAAACCATCCTGGAGAACAGATAACACACCACGCACCTTATGCCCAAAGACCAAATCATTAGGGCTGAACCCTGTACTTTCCTGAACGACTTCCCTGGACGCCAACATGAGCCATGGAAGTCCCTCCTCCCAGTCCTTCCCCATTTCCATACAATAAGCACGCAGCATGGACTTCAATGTTTGATGAAACCGCTCTAGCGCCCCCTGGCTTTGGGCATGGTAAGCCGATGCACGGTTATGCCTGACCCCAAATTGCCTCCCCCACAGCATCACCAACACAGGGCACCCATTTACGCACCAGCAAGTCCCCCCTGAACAAAGTAACCCTGGGCTATGTCTCTGACCTTCTCTGCCGGCAACAACTCAGTCCACAGAGCAGAAAGTGATGAATCGTCCTTCTGACTCCTGACCCAGTCCTCCTTTGACACCGACGAAGGGAGATCAGGCAGTGAGACCACATGTACCACATTATTTTTGCTACACTCCGAAACATGTGGGTCAGCAGACATTTTACGGCTCTGTGCACGTGTCACAGCACAAACTGGAAACACACTTGGAAACTGCAAACCACTCTCATCTGGCTCCCCAGATGCCACCGGCCTGGAGACCACCACAGGCGGTGGCACACCAGCCCACACAGCACTACCAGCGAGATCATTGCCCAAAATCATATGTATCCCATCAAGTGGCAACGCGGGACGCACGCCGATAGACACAACTCCCCGCACCAGCTCGCAATCCAGCACTATTGTATGCCGTGGCACAGGGATCAAGCCCATCTCCATGCCCCTCATCAGCACAAAATCCCCTGTTTCTGTCTCTGACGAAAAAGGCAACACTGACTCAACAATGAATGAGTATCTAGCCGCTGTATCACGCAACACCTTAATCGGCACATATTTGTCACTACCGACTACTGATACAACAGCTTCAGTGATGAACGGCTCAAAACCAGAACCCGCATCCGGGTCGGCACAAACCGGCTTCTTATCAGGTACCATGCCCGAGCCTACACCCAACGGTTTTTTTATCCAACACGGCAGAACAACACATGGCTGGAGCATGTGGTGACAAACGAGGCTTCCCCTTAGTTTCCAGCAACGGACACTGCTCCTTCCAATGACCCCCTCCTCTGCAATAATGACATAGGTCCACTTTGGCCCCCTCGGGTCGCCCTGTACCTACAAATCTACGGGAGGAGCCTGGTGAAAACTTTGCACCACCGCGGGCATAACCATTGTCTTCTCCACGTTTCCAATCACCCCTAGAATACTTCTCAGTAAAACTGCCCTTATGTGTCAACACAAAATCGTCCGCTAATTCAGCAGCTCTAAACGCGGTGGAAGGCTTCTGTTCATTCACATAAGTGGCCACACGCTGAGGGAGAATGTCTTTAAATTGTTCCAAGACAATGAGCTCACAAAGACCGTCAAAACTTGCAACCTTTGCTGCCGCGCACCACCGCTGAAAATGAGAAGTTAAATCACGGATAAACTCCACATGTGTCTGCTTATCTCCCTTGACCCAACTTCTGAACCTTTGACGATACGCTTCAGGAACCAGTTCGTAAGACTTCAACACCGCTGATTTTACTCTATCATAGTCCAAAGCATTTTCGCCACAAACAGCTGAATAGGCTTCCTGTGCTCGCCCAGTGAGTACACACTGCAGTAACAGCACTCTGTCCGAATCTGACCAGTTTCTTGCCTCTGCTATGCGTTCAAATAGAGTGAAAAAAATAAATGTCCGGGTCACGCTCATTGAACTTTGGCACTAATCGCAAGTAAGAAATGATATCGCCACTGCCTGATGCCGACCTATCACCACCATCCTCCCCTGGAGAAAACTTGCCCTCTCCCATCAGCCGTAATCTAGCATGTTCCACCTCACATTTCATCTTTTCCACCTCCAGCACCTTCTCCACCTCTAAACGCTTCTCTACCTCCTGCTGCTGACCCCTTATCTCCAACTGCAACTTCTTCTGCTCCAACTTCAACTCCAACCGCAATCTCTCCTGCTCCAACTGCATGGCCAAAAGCTCCTTTTGCTGCTCGAACGTCAAACCAGCTGTCTGAACCACTACCGGCACGAACCCTGCTGCACCAGACTCACTCTTCTGCAACACCCCCTGCTCAAACAAAGATGACACACTGACAGTTTTAATGTCATGTTTCCGCTTGCTCCCCACAACAGCAATGTCATAGTGCTCTGCTATTTCGACCAACTGCGCCTTCTGGCAATCATCTAAGAAAGACACTGAGGGCGCATCCACAAACGCTGACAAAGAAGTCATAATAACCAATCAGAAAGCAAAGTACTAAACTGCCAACACGCATGGGCATAAGATTAACCCAACAGAGAATTTCCCCCTAACTGCCTAAACAAAATCTTCCTAATCTCACCTAGTCTTCATGTGGCTTGCGGTGGGTAATTACGCACTGGAACCCGGCGGAGTTATGGAGCGACCTGCACGCAGGTAACACCAAGAACTCACGCGGACGTGCCCCCGAGACAGCTGTCCGAAAACAGCTGACACTAACCACGTCGCCACAACACTATGAAAAAAACAAAAAAACAGACGCAACCCAAGGGGAAACGCCACTTAAGCCTAGCGGGGAAAATCTCTTTTACAAAAGCGTAACAAACAGCAACATCTTACCTTCTGATTAGCACACAAAACCTGACGACATGTCAAACACTACAGCTTCCTGAAACCCAAAAGACATGATGTGTCCCCTAAATAGCAGCGACAAGCCAGCACACAGCTGGACCACAACAATGAATCAGCTGCTCAATGACACCATGTGCTCTGAGCACTACACAAACTTTTTAAACAAATAACCCGTCGGACGAGCCCCCATTTGTTGCGACCTGACTCAAAAGGCCACAACAAAAAGGAGACACAACATGTCAACGGGTAGGTAAAGGTGTTTATTTGCACAACACTGTTCAAGTCAACTCATGGTTCATACTCATCAGAGCCGGGTGCCTGCAGGAAAAAGCAGAGAGAGACCAGACAGGAGCAGAGAGGCTTTAAAATAGCTGCAGAGCACCAGACCCAGGTGCCCTGAGTTACTGCAATCAGTGCAATCAATGCAGCCAAGACAGGACAGCCACACCCTCTCCACTGATGAACCCACAGGGGCATCACAATATGGACATATTTGGGGCGGAGATGTGGGTCGGCTCTTCCGTCCCATTTTACTCCTAAGTGAAGCGTGAGAGCCTCGGAACTAGTCAAGGTAAGAATCACCTTTTATCTTCCACCTAACTTCACTCCTTTACTTTCTCAAGGAAGATTTCACACAAACTATTCTTTCCCAAAACAATCAAACATTGTACACAGATATATTGGTGCTTGAGATTATATTGGCCCCAGGAAGAAGGAACATGTGTGTGTGCTGGTGGGGGGGAAGTGTGTGTGTGTGTGTGTGTGTGTGTGTGTGTGTGTGTGTGTGTGTGTGTGTGTGTGTGTGTGTGTGTGTGTGTGTGTGTGTGTGTGTGTGTGTGTGTGTGTGTGTGTGTGTGTGTGTGTGTGTGTGTGTGTGTGTGTGTGTGTGTGTGTGTGTGTGTGTGTGTGTGTGTGTGTGTGTGTGTGTGTGTGTGTGTGTGTGTGTGTGTGTGTGTGTGTGTGTGTGTGTGTGTGTGTGTGTGTGTGTGTGTGTGTGTGTGCTGATATCTGGGTCAGTGAGTGTAGGTAAGAAGGTTTATAGATATAGGATTACTTTAAAACAGTCCCAAATAGTACATGTTCACTTCAATACAGTTCAAGATAATACCTGTTTACTTTAATACAGTTTAGAACAATATCTGTTTGCTTTACCTTATAAAGGGTTTACGAATAGTTTGTAATTCATTTATTAATTAGGTTGTGAACACTTTATAAATCCTTAATAAGCTTTTATAAGACATGAGATAAACAGGGCGACTGTGACCGGTTGCTTGCCACATAGTGAGCCCACATGTATCTGTACTGCTAACCCTTATATTGGCTACCTAGCTTACTTCGTCTCTTTCATCAGCCAGCATCCTTGGTATCTGTTGCTCACTGAGTTGATTCTCGCTAAGGGCCCTTCTCACTTCTCTTATTTTTCATTTCCTCGCTCCTCGGTCTCGGTCTCACCGGAAGTTGGTTTGTCTGCGCCATCTTGAGTACCGTCCCAATGGCCTTATTTTTGATTATTTTTATAATCGAGGAACCACCAGACCATCCTTCGATGAAATCCTCAGACACTCGCCCCGCCCCCTTACTGTGTATCGCTCACTGATTGGACGATGCAGTGCATGCACTGATCTGATGCTTCTTGACATGAGAGCAGTTTCCCAGCGGAGTGAAGAAAACACATGAACCTCACGAGAGTCACTCCTCAGTTTATACCGTGTTTTGTTTCAATTCATGTTTCATTTAGTTACAAATATGTGATATATCTGAACAACAAAGTGGTCAAAAATCATTTAATTCATTTTTTGGAAACATTTTCATGATCGCTTTTTCGTTTTACATTTTCATTTATTGTCATTTCCATTCAGTCAGTCATTAAGTGCTATTAACATGTTAATGTGCTGCATATCCACACAAACAAACAAAGTGTGCAATCCAATGAATGTTCATCTAACTGGGTTTTGATAGATAACATATCTCTTTTTCTTCTCTCAATTATTTTATTTCTATTGTGCTCTAATCAATATTAATCTAACTAATGTTCGTTTATACATTTTAAGAATGGCGTTTATCTTTTTTGAGAATTAGTTCTTATTTTATTTAATGTATTTGGGTCTACAACAGATGATACAAATGTTTGTGTCAGTAAATGTGTGCTAACAGAGGCGGGGGTGTTTGTGGAAATAATGGGGACAGAGCTGCTGTCAGACGAACAGCTGTGCAGCGTCATCACAAACGGACGTCACTTCACGTGAGGCTTCGGAGGAAAGGACGTCCCATTGCTCTTAAAACTCATTTCCCTGCTTCTCGTGGTTTCCTTGCGTCTCTCCTTGCTTCCCTGGTGGGAGGGACTAGAGGCAGGGAAACGACGCAAGTGAGGGACGCAAGGAATCCATTTAACCGAAGTGAGAAGGGCCCTAAGTAGCAAATATAAGGCTTAGTCATCTTGCCAAATAGTGAGCCTGTGTTGATGTATGAAAGCTATGTTAGAACTGGTTTATAAATGGTTCTTAATGATAACTAAAGTGTTCACAACCTAAATTATAAACCCTTAGGGTAGTCTTATTGTAAAGTGGTACCCAATTTAGTGTCAAAACATTGGCACAGTTATACGCCATCAGTGTCTTATTTATTAAACCACATTTTAACTGAAAAACAATTGTAATAATAAAACATCCCCAACGTACCCCTAGGGGTTTAGGTTAGGTTAGGGTACCCCCATTTGAGAATCACTGCTCTAATCGCAACATCCAGAGAGATGAGGCAACAATGCATTGACAATATACATTTTTATTTGTGGTAAAGCATTTAAAGCAGATATCTAGAGGATAACAACAGTATTAACAATCTTCCAGGATTGGTGGAAACACTACCTCCTTTCTCATTCTTCCTTTCCTTCATCACCTCCTTGTTTACTTCCCTCTTCTCCTTCCATGTCTTGCCTCCTACCTTTATTGACGTGAAAAATCATTGTATTTGATGTGAAATTAGTCTCACAGTGATGCTATGCTATGCCCTGAGAATATCAGGACTATCTTTTGATTAATTAACTCCTGTATTGAAGTCACAGTGCTTAGTGTGCTGCATCTCTTCCAGTCAAAGCAGACATGGAGTATTCTATGCTGTCATTCAGTGACTTATTTTAGAAAGGTATGTGCAGATGTGTGTGCATTTCGTCCTGTGCACGATGCGAAGACAGAGATGTAGTTGGACTTGTGTTGCACACTTTGAATAGTTTCTGCAGAATCCCTCAGGCTCGCGGCAGGAAGCGCAGGTTGATGGGCTTCCCGGGGATGAGCAGGGTTCGAGTTTTGGGCTCCACCACGGGTGCACCGGGCTCAGGCTGCACCTCGAACTTCTGCATCAGCTGGAAGACCACCAAAGTGTTAATATCACACTCTGACAACAAGGTAGTCCTGCATTCATGACGACACTTGAGTAAAAGCGCAAAAGTACAAGACATCAAAATGAACTATTTCTGCTCAAATGTATCATATGCCAAACAGGGTAGCTTGTCAATTCTACTTAGACCCTCGGAGATGATACGTGTGAGCCTCATTGTGTTTGGGC
Organism: Pogonophryne albipinna; assembly: GCA_028583405.1. Classification (NCBI taxonomy): domain Eukaryota; kingdom Metazoa; phylum Chordata; class Actinopteri; order Perciformes; family Artedidraconidae; genus Pogonophryne; species Pogonophryne albipinna. Next base: position 305,412 of record JAPTMU010000186.1, read on the forward strand.
TCTGTGACCAACGGGGTTCTTCAGCTCCTCTCTCAACATGGATGCTAACATCTGTTTAACATCATTATAAATGTTTCTCCTGCCAAAGACCTGGAGCTCAAAGCCTTTTGTAAACACAGTTTCATCAGGTCAGGGGGTTCGAGGATATGTGGTTGAATCCTGTGGGAAGAGCAGCAGATCACACGTTCCCTCCTCTCTCTCTCTTACTAGCATGAACTGGAGAGATGTTTTAACTTCCTGTCGGTGTCTCTCACCCTGGACAGAGCGAAGTACATCTCCATCTCCGCCACCCTCTTCCCGACGCAGCCTCGCACCCCCACCCCGAACGGGATGAAGCTGTACGGATGGTGATTGTAGGATCCATTGCTTCGAGAGGAATCGCCTCGCAGCCATCGCTCCGGCTTGAACAGCTCCGCGTCTTCAAACTGATCTTCATCGTGACAGAGCGAGTAGTGGCACAGGTGGAACTGCGTCTGGAAAAATGAAATAGTTGCACGTGAATGTTCTTTCCAATCGTTAAAGTTAACGGAGAACGTGAAGCAGCGTCACATCCTGGACATTAGCACCTTCTTTGGGAACCAGTAGTTTCCCACGACCACCTCGTCCTCCGAAATGAAGCGTCCGTTTCCAGGAACCACGGGATAGAGGCTGGAGGAGAGAGGCAGAAGAATATCATTTGCATAATAAAGATGACAGGTTTGAGTACAGTTTGTTCTAACTCCACCTGGTTCAGGGAACACATGAATCACCACCTCATTGTTCTGTACTGTTGCCTCACAAAGCGTTCCCTGAGGATGTTCTGACTCTCACCGCAGCGTCTCCTTGATGACGGCCTTCATGAAGGGCATCCGGCTCAGGTCGTCAGAGTTTGGCTCCTGGAGGTCCGGACACACGGAGACCACCTCTCTGTGGAGACGCTCCTGAGCCCCCCCGTCCCTCGCCAGGAGGTACAGAGTCCACGACAAAGTGTTGGAGATCTGAGGAAGAGGAGGTGGGAAGTAGTGGAGTACCAATACTTCGTTACGGCACATTTTTCTGGTGTCAGTACTTTACTCCCCAACTTTTTACTTTGACTTCTTACATGTTGAACACAAATACCTGTACTTTCTACTTCTTACATGTTGAACACAAATACCTGTACTTTCTACTTCTTACATGTTGAACCCAAATACCTGTACTTTCTACTTCTTACATGTTGAACCCAAATACCTGTACTTTCTACTTCGTACATGTTGAACCCAAATACCTGTACTTTCTACTTCGTACATGTTGAACCCAAATACCTGTACTTTCTACTTCTTACACTTTGAACCCAAATACCTGTACTTTCTACTTCTTACATGTTGAACTCAAATACCTGAACTTTCTACTTCTTACATGTTGAACCCAAATACCTGTACTTTCTACTTCTTACACTTTGAACCCAAATACCTGTACTTTCTACTTCTTACATGTTGAACTCAAATACCTGAACTTTCTACTTCTTACATATTGAACACAAATACCTGTACTTTCTACTTCTTACATGTTGAACTCAAATACCTGAACTTTCTACTTCTTACATGTTGAACCCAAATACCTGAACTTTCTACTTCTTACATGTTGAACTCAAATACCTGAACTTTCTACTTCTTACATGTTGAACCCAAATACCTGAACTTTCTACTTCTTACATGTTGAACTCAAATACCTGTACTTTCTACTTCTTACATGTTGAACCCAAATACCTGAACTTTCTACTTCTTACATGTTGAACCCAAATACCTGAACTTTCTACTTCTTACATGTTGAACTCAAATACCTGTACTTTCTACTTCTTACATGTTGAACCCAAATACCTGTACTTTCTACTTCTCTCATGTTGAACCCAAATACCTGTACTTTCTACTTCTCACATGTTGAACCCAAATACCTGTACTTTCTACTTCTTACATGTTGAACTCAAATACCTGTACTTTCTACTTCTTACATGTTGAACCCAAATACCTGTACTTTCTACTTCTCACATGTTGAACCCAAATACCTGTACTTTCTACTTCTTACATGTTGAACTCAAATACCTGTACTTTCTACTTCTTACATGTTGAACCCAAATACCTGTACTTTCTACTTCTTACATGTTGAACCCAAATACCTGTACTTTCTACTTCTTACATGTTGAACCCAAATACCTGTACTTTCTACTTCTTACATGTTGAACCCAAATACCTGTACATTCTACTTCTTACATGTTGAACCCAAATACCTGTACTTTCTACTTCTTACATGTTGAACCCAAATACCTGTACTTTCTACTTCTTACATGTTGAACCCAAATACCTGAACTTTCTACTTCTTACATGTTGAACACAAATACCTGTACTTTCTACTTCTTACATGTTGAACCCAAATACCTGTACTTTCTACTTCTTACATGTTGAACCCAAATACCTGTACATTCTACTTCTTACATGTTGAACCCAAATACCTGTACTTTCTACTTCTTACATGTTGAACCCAAATACCTGTACTTTCTACTTCTTACATGTTGAACCCAAATACCTGTACTTTCTACTTCTTACATGTTGAACCCAAATACCTGAACTTTCTACTTCTTACATGTTGAACTCAAATACCTGTACTTTCTACTTCTTACATGTTGAACCCAAATACCTGAACTTTCTACTTCTCTCATTTCCCAAACAGCTGGTTCCTTTAGTCTGAATGTGTGTTTGGTGGCGTGATCATTATTCTTTAGAGTCATTGCGTGCCTATTGATTTGAACACGATCCGTGTATCCATCATTTCCTGGTCTTCTCTAAAGAAGAGGGACCAATGGAAACGTTGTCATGTTGCCGTTGTTCAGCATGGAAACATTCATTAGCTAACAATGACATTATTGTTCTATTAATATAAAGGGAGGTCAGGTACTCTTTAAAGCAGCTGCTAGTTATGGGTACTTTCTACTGAAGTACACTTCAAAGTTCTTTACTTTTACTTGAGTAAAGAAGTTTAGTCAGTACTTCTACATTCACCACGAGTATTTTTAAACAGGAGTATGTGTACTTCTACCTGAGTACAGGATGTGTGTACTCTTGCCATCACACACTGCTGTCAGAGAGGGTTTACCTGACTCATCTTCAGAGCGCATGCATGAGTAATGTCATGATAACTCATCCGAACCCTGAAGCAAGAGATTCTTTTGATTGGCAAGCAGCTCAGCAGAGAAGCAGGATCCTTCCTTACTTTCTCCATATTGTTGGCACAGTGTTAAGATGTTGTACACATGGTGATCTCTACTCCTACAGCCTCGCCTCATCAGGAATGCAGGCCGACGGGCTCTGCTCAACGTGAAGAAACACAAACTGAACTCGGTGTTGTTGTTGCAGGTTTCCTGAACGAGTCTCACTGCGAGGAGCAGGGGGTTCAATACTACAGCATCTCTGCAGTTAAAGGATTCCTCTGCACAGTCTTTCATTTGACTTTCTCGCATGCACCAATGTGTCACTTGCTAATTATTTCTAATGTCTTTATTGCCTTAAGTATATTGTATTGTTGGAGAAACCTGGGTCGTTTGGGGACTTTTATTGCCAACCCTAGAACTGCTGTGCAAATGACGATAAAGCATGTGTATTTTAAATATTTATCTTGACTTTCCATGTACTTTCTGCAGACATGGTTCAAAGTCAATGTTTTGTAGGTCATTTTAGGACAACTCTAATTCCAAAGAAAGTATGCAATACATTTGGAATTACTTTCATTTGTATCTTATCTTTTAGACTAATTGAGATATCACAGAAACCTGTAGGCAGAAACTCCCAGCATGCACTGCTCACCGTGTCGACCCCCCCCAGCAGCAGCTCCGTGATGCAGGTGTAAACCTCGCTCCTGCTCAGCTGGTCTGAGGTCAGCAGGTACGTCAGGTACAAGCCCTCCGCCGGCTCTCCGCTGCTCACCTGAGCCTCGATCTCACGGATCCTCCTGTCGATGAGGGTCCGAGCTGCACGGAGGAACGATCAATTAATAACAGCTTACGTAGTTTATATATTTATATGCTGAGAGTTTAAATAGCATTTGTAAAGTTATTATTATATGCTTGATTATGTTTGAAGATAACTGCATTTTGTGTGAATTAACTTAAATGTGTTATCCTCTTTTCTGCCAGATCAACCAGCAACCAGTCTGGAAAAATTCTGCTAACTTTTTTCAAAAAATCTACAAACAATTAAACCGTAAAAAAGATTGTAAAATATCACCAAAGAATCACCAAAGAATCTGCAAAAAAATCGCCAAAATATCTGCAAATAATCAGCAAAATATCTGCAAAATATTACAAAACAATACTTAAAAAATCACTAAAAAAATTGGAAAAATATCTGCACAAATTCTGCAAACAAGCAATAAGAGAGACATGGTGTCCCACCCTCATCCCACAGTGAACCCAGAAGTGTTCTGATGTGCAGGAAGCCTCTGGTGCTGCATACCTACGCCATAGAGGTCGTCCCAGGCCTGAACGAAGCGCCCCCAGAAGGGCAGGATGCCGCGGCTCCATCGGGGGAAAAGAACCACCGTTTCAGACAGCGTTAGCATGTCGTGAGTCGCCGCGATGAAGCGCAGCGTGTCGGGGGGGATCTCCTCCTGAAGGCATCCCATCCGGGTCTCAAACAAGATGGAGGAGATACCTGCAGGAGGAGGAAGAAGTCACTTTCTGTTTGCATCACGTTTAATTCTTATTGTTTATCACTTCCAGCAAATGTCACGTGGGTGCAGTTGGTATTTAGGTCAACTGTTGGATGCCTGTTTTGGGACGTGACGTAGAGGAGAGGGTGAATTGCTCTGATACTTTCTGTTGATCGTGTGCTCTGGAGTTGTATATTGTTTGTTTTCAAAGCAACTCTTACGGCCCGTCTACACTACAGGCATCAAAAAATCTTGAAGCTGGGCGTGTCTGAGGCTTCTCGTGAGCAACGCGACCAACAACCAATCACATGAATCTCCCGCCCCCGACATACAAAGCAATAGCAATGTTAAAACGAAGTAAACTGGACATAAACTCCCCAAACAGGCGAAAACCTACCAGTTTCACCCACTGTCTCTGGTAAATAGTTCTGGTCGTAAAGAACCGGGTGATTTGCTACCGTAATTTCTCGTTTGGAATATGAGGAAATGAACTGGCTCTCCCAGCTTGCACGCGGTTTGATTGGCTAGCGCTTGTACTGGCGGGAATTGCATAAACGGGATTTGATTGTCTGATGCCAAGCATCGAGCCTCAAAAGTTGAACATTGTTCAACTTTTGATACCGATAGATGCTCGTGATGCTTGCAAAGCCATGCCATGCTCCCCACAATGCAGTTCGGCGAAGATTCAAAATCTGCTACGTCACCCCATTCAAATGAATGGGCGAAGCGTTGAAAGCATGTTTTGATGCCTGTAGTGTAGACGGGGCGTTAGCCTCTCAGCGCATAACTCAGGGAGTTTTGGTCGCTGCAAGCACTCCATGGATAACTTTAGTTTGCAAGGAAGACTCATTGTTGACACACACAAACTGAGAGCGTTCAGATAGACCTAAACCAGCCTAAAGCAGTTCCCTTATGCCAACTAAGTGCTCTAGTCTTTGCAATAGGGTGGTCGATAGTATCAAATGCAGCACTGAGAAGACAAGCATAGAGACTTTGTCTGAAGCTATTAGAAGGTCATTTGTGACTTTAACAATAGCTGTCTCTGTGCTATGTTGTGTTCTAAAGCAGATTCTCAGATTTGGGGAAATGTTTGTGTTTGGTGGAAAAAGTACACACACCCTTTAGTAGTAGAAGTACAGATACTCCTGTAAAAGTAGAAGTACTGACTAAACTTCTTTACTCAAGTCAAAGTAAAGAACTTTGAAGTGTACTTCAGTAAAAAGTACCCATAACTAGCAGCTGCTTTAAAGAGTACCTGACCTCCCTTTATATTAATAGAACAATAATGTCATTGTTAGCTAATGAATGTTTCCATGCTGAACAACGGCAACATGACAACGTTTCCATTGGTCCCTCTTCTTTAGAGAAGACCAGGAAATGATGGATACACGGATCGTGTTCAAATCAATAGGCACGCAATGACTCTAAAGAATAATGATCACGCCACCAAACACACATTCAGACTAAAGGAACCAGCTGTTTGGAAAATGAGAGAAGTAGAAAGTACAAGTATTTGGGTTCAACATGAGAGAAGTAGAAAGTACAGGTATTTGGGTTCAACATGAGAGAAGTAGAAAGTTCAGGTATTTGGGTTCAACATGTGAGAAGTAGATAGTACAGGTATTTGAGTTCAACATGTAAGAAGTAGAAAGTACAGGTATTTGGGTTCAACATGTGAGAAGTAGATAGTACAGGTATTTGAGTTCAACATGTAAGAAGTAGAAAGTACAGGTATTTGGGTTCAAAGTGTAAGAAGTAGAAAGTACAGGTATTTGGGTTCAACATGTAAGAAGTAGAAAGTACAGGTATTTGGGTTCAACATGTAAGAAGTAGAAAGTACAGGTATTTGAGTTCAACATGTAAGAAGTAGAAAGTACAGGTATTTGGGTTCAAAGTGTAAGAAGTAGAAAGTACAGGTATTTGGGTTCAACATGTAAGAAGTAGAAAGTACAGGTATTTGGGTTCAACATGTAAGAAGTAGAAAGTACAGGTATTTGGGTTCAACATGTAAGAAGTAGAAAGTACAGGTATTTGGGTTCAACATGTGAGAAGTAGAAAGTACAGGTATTTGAGTTCAACATGTAAGAAGTAGAAAGTACAGGTATTTGGGTTCAAAGTGTAAGAAGTAGAAAGTACAGGTATTTGGGTTCAACATGTAAGAAGTAGAAAGTACAGGTATTTGGGTTCAACATGTAAGAAGTAGAAAGTACAGGTATTTGGGTTCAACATGTAAGAAGTAGAAAGTACAGGTATTTGGGTTCAACATGTAAGAAGTAGAAAGTACAGGTATTTGTGTTCAACATGTAAGAAGTAGAAAGTACAGGTATTTGGGTTCAACATGTGAGAAGTAGAAAGTACAGGTATTTGGGTTCAACATGTAAGAAGTAGAAAGTACAGGTATTTGGGTTCAACATGTAAGAAGTAGAAAGTACAGGTATTTGGGTTCAACATGTAAGAAGTAGAAAGTACAGGTATTTGGGTTCAACATGTAAGAAGTAGAAAGTACAGGTATTTGGGTTCAACATGTAAGAAGTAGAAAGGACAGGTATTTGGGTTCAACATGTGAGAAGTAGAAAGTACAGGTATTTGGGTTCAACATGTAAGAAGTAGAAAGTACAGGTATTTGGGTTCAACATGTAAGAAGTAGAAAGTACAGGTATTTGTGTTCAACATGTAAGAAGTAGAAAGTACAGGTATTTGAGTTCAACATGTAAGAAGTAGAAAGTACAGGTATTTGGGTTCAAAGTGTAAGAAGTAGAAAGTACAGGTATTTGGGTTCAACATGTAAGAAGTAGAAAGTACAGGTATTTGGGTTCAACATGTAAGAAGTAGAAAGTACAGGTATTTGTGTTCAACATGTGAGAAGTAGAAAGTACAGGTATTTGGGTTCAACATGTAAGAAGTAGAAAGTACAGGTATTTGGGTTCAACATGTAAGAAGTAGAAAGTACAGGTATTTGGGTTCAACATGTAAGAAGTAGAAAGTACAGGTATTTGAGTTCAACATGTAAGAAGTAGAAAGTACAGGTATTTGGGTTCAACATGTAAGAAGTAGAAAGTACAGGTATTTGTGTTCAACATGTAAGAAGTAGAAAGTACAGGTATTTGAGTTCAACATGTGAGAAGTAGAAAGGACAGGTATTTGGGTTCAACATGTAAGAAGTAGAAAGTACAGGTATTTGGGTTCAACATGTAAGAAGTAGAAAGTACAGGTATTTGGGTTCAACATGTGAGAAGTAGAAAGGACAGGTATTTGGGTTCAACATGTAAGAAGTAGAAAGTACAGGTATTTGGGTTCAACATGTAAGAAGTAGAAAGTACAGGTATTTGAGTTCAACATGTAAGAAGTAGAGAGTACAGGTATTTGTGTTCAACATGTAAGAAGTAGAAAGTACAGGTATTTGAGTTCAACATGTAAGAAGTAGAAAGTACAGGTATTTGGGTTCAAAGTGTAAGAAGTAGAAAGTACAGGTATTTGGGTTCAACATGTAAGAAGTAGAAAGTACAGGTATTTGAGTTCAACATGTAAGAAGTAGAAAGTACAGGTATTTGGGTTCAACATGTAAGAAGTAGAAAGTACAGGTATTTGAGTTCAACATGTAAGAAGTAGAAAGTACAGGTATTTGGGTTCAAAGTGTAAGAAGTAGAAAGTACAGGTATTTGAGTTCAACATGTAAGAAGTAGAAAGTACAGGTATTTGGGTTCAACATGTAAGAAGTAGAAAGTACAGGTATTTGAGTTCAACATGTGAGAAGTAGAAAGTACAGGTATTTGTGTTCAACATGTAAGAAGTAGAAAGTACAGGTATTTGAGTTCAACATGTAAGAAGTAGAAAGTACAGGTATTTGAGTTCAACATGTAAGAAGTAGAAAGTACAGGTATTTGTGTTCAACATGTAAGAAGTAGAAAGTACAGGTATTTGAGTTCAACATGTAAGAAGTAGAAAGTACAGGTATTTGAGTTCAACATGTAAGAAGTAGAAAGTACAGGTATTTGAGTTCAACATGTAAGAAGTAGAAAGTACAGGTATTTGAGTTCAACATGTAAGAAGTAGAAAGTACAGGTATTTGAGTTCAACATGTAAGAAGTAGAAAGTACAGGTATTTGTGTTCAAAGTGTAAGAAGTCAAAGTAAAAGTCGTTAGAAAAATAAGTAGTGGATGGGAAAATACTGCATGTTCCTTCTGTATCAGAGCAGCATGCTATCAGAGGCCCTTCGTAGCTGTGTACGTAGCCGGATGTCTGACTACATGGCGCTCATGAGACACTGTGTTGAAGTTATGATGGCTCTGTTCCTCAGATTGGCAGATGACACCGCCCCGAGAGAGAGAGGCATATGACTGTCATGCTTATTGCTTACGCAGGCCTTAGCTAATCTGAACTAATGTCAGAATACTGCTTTATGTTCTTCCATCTTGTTGACTGTAACTCCCTCTCTTGTATATCAGCATATCGAGGACTCTGAGAACTATGTGTCCCACGCAGCCCTGTGTGTGAGGACTACTTCCATTCTTGCAAGGATAATAAAGACATGGATCCTGATATTGAAGACCAAGCCGCTGACGAGTGAAATATTTCTAACAGAAGTAGAGTAAAGAACTGATACCAGAAAAATGTACTTAAGTACAGTAACGAAGTATTTGTACTCCACTACTTCCCACCTCTGGGTATGAGTGTGTGAGGCATGTCTGATTTGAGTCCCCTCGGTATTTCCCACCTTCGAAGCCGAACTTGTAGAGCTCGCTGGTCAGATCTGAGACCGTGTTTCCGTCCTCGCTCTTCCTCCGCAGGATCTCTACGCGTCGCAGCAGATCTCCAACCACCTGGTGGATGATGGGAGCGTACGCCGACACCTCGTGCAGCTTCAGCATCTTCGGGTTCAGAGCCCCGCGGATTCTGTACCACTCTGGTCCGGTTCTAGAGAGGAATAGAGGGGTTTTTAGAGGTCCCCTATTATGCAAAATGCACTTCTCCATGTCTCTTCTACATCAACATGTGTCCCCTCTTCTTCATGTCTCTTCTACATCAACATGTGTCCCCTCTTCTTCATGTCTCTTCTACATCAACATGTGTCCCCTCTTCTTCATGTCTCTTCTACATCAACATGTGTCCCCTCTTCTTCATGTCTCTACATCAACATGTGTCCCCTCTTCTTCATGTCTCTTCTACATCAACATGTGTCCCCTCTTCTTCATGTCTCTTCTACATCAACATGTGTCCCCTCTTCTTCATGTCTCTTCTACATCAACATGTGTCCCCTCTTCTTCATGTCTCTTCTACATCAACATGTGTCCCCTCTTCTTCATGTCTCTTCTACATCAACATGTGTCCCCTCTTCTTCATGTCTCTTCTACATCAACACGTGTCCCCTCTTCTTCATGTCTCTTCTACATCAACATGTGTCCCCTCTTCTTCATGTCTCTTCTACATCAACATGTGTCCCCTCTTCTTCATGTCTCCTCTACATTAACATGTGTCCCCTCTTCTCCATGTCTCTTCTACATCAACATGTGTCCCCTCTTCTTCATGTCTCTTCTACATCAACATGTGTCCCCTCTTCTCCATGTCTCTTCTACATCAACATGTGTCCCCTCTTCTTCATGTCTCTTCTACATCAACATGTGTCCCCTCTTCTTCATGTCTCTTCTACATCAACATGTGTCCCCTCTTCTTCATGTCTATTCTACATCAACATGCGTCCCCTCTTCTTCATGTCTCTTCTACATCAACACGTGTCCCCTCTTCTTCATGTCTCTTCTACATCAACACGTGTCCCCTCTTCTTCATGTCTCTTCTACATCAACATGTGTCCCCTCTTCTTCATGTCTCTTCTACATCAACACGTGTCCCCTCTTCTTCATGTCTCTTCTACATCAACATGTGTCCCCTCTTCTTCATGTCTCTTCTACATCAACATGTGTCCCTTCTTCTTCATGTCTCTTCTACATCAACATGTGTCCCCTCTTCTTCATGTCTTTTCTACATCAACACGTGTCCCCTCTTCTTCATGTCTCTTCTACATCAACACGTGTCCCCTCTTCTTCATGTCTCTTCTACATCAACATGTGTCCCCTCTTCTTCATGTCTCTTCTACATCAACATGTGTCCCTTCTTCTTCATGTCTCTTCATCAACATGTGTCTCCTCTTCTTCATGTCTCTTCTACATCAACATGTGTCCCCTCTTCTTCATGTCTCTTCTACATCAACATGTGTCTCTTCTTCTTCATGTCTCTTCTACATCAACATGTGTCCCCTCTTCTTCATGTCTCTTCTACATCAACATGTGTCCCCTCTTCTTCATGTCTCTTCTACATCAACATGTGTCCCCTCTTCTTCATGTCTCTTCTACATCAACATGTGTCCCCTCTTCTTCATGTCTCTCCTACATCAACATGTGTCCCCTCTTCTTCATGTCTCTTCTACATCAACATGTGTCCCCTCTTCTTCATGTCTCTTCTTCATCAACATGTGTCCCCTCTGTGGAAAGAGACTCTGAAAGTTTCAGGAACAAAGATTCTCTCTCTTTTTGATCCATTTCTATAAAAACCTGTCTGAAAATGAGCTGATCAGATTTTGGCCACTTTATGATGTCATAACGATGTTTTGGCTTGAGCAGCGCCATATAGACTGAGAGTTATGTCTTCTCCGTTCACTCCAATGGACCACTTTTTTACAGCAATGGCGGATCGTGGAGCCTCTCAATCGTTCCCCGGAAGTTAGCGCCAAGGCTAGCAGAGCTGTAGAGTTGCAGCATCATAGACCGTTCGTGACGGACTTTTAAAGGTAAGAAGAAGTTTAAAGATGTATATTGCGGATATTATCAGTACATCTGATTCAAATGAACATGTGTATTAAAGGATGTCAGTGGATTATCCCTAAATTAGTAGATTTAGGGAACGTTTACAGATAACAGATCAAGCTAGGATACCGAAGCAAGTTAGCAACACACGTTGAACAGCCTTTTAATTGTAAATTCCGTTCTCTTAATGTCATTTCGTCCAACGTTGTTGAATTAGAGAAGAGGGGCTTCTAAACGGGATTGTATGCGGGGGTGGAGGGAGTTAAATATTAGATAAATATAACTTTGGTGCGTGTAAGAGTGAGTGTTTTTAGCAGAGCCATATTGTGTCCTTGTGATTATGTTGATTATTACCTGTCTGTATAATGTTGCAGCTCAGCTGATTTTGGATTGATGGCAAAGGGAGAGGGACTTAAGTGAGAGTGAAAACACAAGGCAAGTTTAATACTACTGTTTTATATAAGTAAGCATACTAAACATGTATTCTATCACTGTATTATATAAGTAATCTTGTTAGTAACCTACTGTATGGCAGGTGGAGGGGCAGTGATGTTACAGGTGGAGGAGCAAGACTGCAAACTCACAAGACAGAGAAATCAAAGTTTGTTCTCCAGAGAAGACGTTGATTTCACTTCAATTTTTTCATATTTTCTAAAGATGTGGAAATGGCACCAAAAAAAACTTGAGAGCTGTAACCAAGACAACTGTAACAACATGAGTAGAGAGCCACCAAGGTTTTTCAAGTCCCTCTCTTACTCCATTTTGCCAACCCAAACTTCCAGGTACATGACGGGACACCTTGCTTGTTTTTGTTGTTTGCGCTCCTCTGGCTGGGTGCTGGCAGGTGGAGGGCAGTGATCCCTTCCCTTCTTCCCTCAATCTTTGAGACTAATGTAAGTAGAAGACATGGCACTGTAAATGTTCCAACATTTAAAATATTATACCACTTAAAAATAAGAAATATTACTTTTGTTACTAAGAGTTCATACTTATTATACCTGTGTCACCTTTCACACTATCGCTGTGATCATGAGCTATGGGCTTTGTAGATACAGGTCCCGGGGTGAATCGTGGTGCAGGGGCCCTTCTCTTTTTGACCACAGGGCGATGCACGAAGATGGTGGGTATAGCCTCTGCTCTCAGCCTAGTCTTGCCCTTTTTTGTCTTGACAAACTGGCCTGCATCAAAATGTGCCTGCGGAGTGACTTGAGGTTACTTCACACACAGAACAACTCAGTTTTGTCTGCCCACATATTCCATAGTGGTTGAATACACAGTATTAGGAAACACTTTATACTTACTGGACATGTTATACTCATTACATACTGTATATAAAATATGACCAAGAATGTGAGACAACTTTATAGACATTCATATCACATCTGTTACTGATGCCATTTGTCATACTTTGTTAAACTCACAAATAATAACGTTCCATAACTTCAGTTGGGAACAAAGACCACACCTTATCTCCCCAAGGCAATTTCCCATCCAATACGTGTGCTATATAGGTGTGCTATATAGGTGTGCTATATAGGTGTGTATAAGCCTTTCTCCTGTCTGTTACTCCCTCTTTCAGCACAAGAACCAACGTCAACGATCTAAACACTCAGAGTCCTTTACCTCCCTGAGCTGACAGGAGAGAGCTCTCCTCCTTGTTGTAGGAACAACTCCTTATGTACGTTAGCTCTCTCTCACACTCTCTCTCACACTCTCTCTCACACTCTCTCTATCTCACACTCTCTCTCTCACACTCTCTCTCTCTCACACTCTCTCACACAAAATGCGCTCGTGCCACACACACAGCCGAGCTTGAATGACACAAAGAATAACTTTTAACGCTGTATCCTATTCTTTTCAATGGCTTTATTGTATGATATGACAGGTGAACAGATTGCCACTGGCCCTGGGCTTACAACTAAAGACACAGCTACGCACAGAACGCAGCATGTGCACGGCTCTGAGAATCTGCCTTGGTACAAAGCAGCAGTGAAAACACGGTACGGACTTTCATTGATTTGGGCATTCTCTCAATAAGCAAGTGGAATGGATTTGATAGTGAAGCTCTGACACGGCGCTCTACAGAGAGAGGCGAGTGGATAGACCGATGCACGGACTTTCCACATGGTAAAAGTGGGGGGGTCTAAACTAATCATTTTAAAAGGTGGGGGGGACTTGTCCCACCCTCATATAATGGCTGTGACGCCCATGGTTTAAATAACCCAAACTCTACTCTTGGTCTTCCTCTCTGCAGACCGTATGCTCTCTGTGTGACTGACTGAACTTTCTTGCAAGAAATAAAATACAACAAAGACAGCTGAATGGTTTGATTCTCTATCCACATTTGATAAATACATTCCCGCCACACATTCACTCCTAATAGTCCGCTTCGCTGGTTCACACGGGCAGAACTCAAACGGACTATCACTTTATAAATACAAGTCATGTGCACGAGATGCTGTTCAACAATTGGTCAGACATTAAGGGGGAAAAACGCAAATCCAGGCAATTTCCACCGTAGCCTCCGCCATGGAGCATCGGCAGGTTATTTTCATGCTGCTGTTAATCTGGAGATCATATTAACATATCTACGCTTCCTGTGTTTTGGTCTCAGACTGCGTTCACACCGACCCAAACGAGCCGCACCAAGCGGTGAAACGCTCCAGGGTTCGATTCAACCGGACTAAACAAAGCTGGTGTGAACGAGACCTTAAACTCCAGGGGCACGGTGATGGAGCCCTGAGGAGCTCCGTTATCACTTCATCAAGGCATACTCACTAAAGTAATTGTAATACAAAGTGCAGATTTGTATTCTAACTTCTCTATGTTAATATATAATAATAATAATAATAATAGATTTAATTTGTTAGCGCTTTTACAGGTGCTCAAAGACGCTTTACAGATATAGTGAAGGGAAAAGAAAAGGAAGGAACAACAAATAAATATATAGTTAAAGTTAAAGTTAAAGTCAAATAATACAAAAACAATCACACATTAAAAGCCAGATTGAAGAGGTGAGTGTTTTGAAGGTGGTGAGGTCAGTGCCGTCTCTGATGGGTTGGGGGAGTGAGTTCCAGAGGGAGGGGGCAGCGACGGAGAAGGCTCTGTCCCCCCAGATCCGGTGATTGGTGCGGGTGGGGATGGATAGGAGGTTGGCTTCTGATGAGCGGAGGCAGCGGGAAGGGGCGTGGTGGTGCAGCAGGTCTGTGAGGTAGGGGGAAGGGGCGTGGTGGTGCAGCAGGTCTGTGAGGTAGGGGGAAGGGGTGTGGTGGTGCAGCAGGTCTGTGAGGCAGCGGGAAGGGGCGTGGTGGTGCAGCAGGTCTGTGAGGTAGGGGGGGGCCTGATTGTTGAGGGCTTTGTGAGTAATGAGGAGGACTTTGAAGTTGATTCTTTGACGGATGGGGAGCCAGTGGAGGTTCTGGAGGACGGGAGTGATGTGGTCTCGGGAGCGGGTGTGGGTGAGGAGGCGGGCAGCAGAGTTCTGGTATATATATATAATAAAAGATGTACTCACTCGACGTGCAGCCCGTAGGCCTGGCCCCTGAGGTCCCAGTACTCCTTCCAGTGCGGCAGATCACACCTGAGCGGGTACTTTCCCTCCTGCCGGATCACCTCTTCGATCAGCTCCGGCGACGCCACGTTCACGACGTCGAACGGACCTAACCGGGACCGCCAGATGGGCCCGAAGAGGTTCTTCTGCACATCCTGCAAACAGAGCGTCAAAATAAAAGCATGCAATGTTTTCATTTACAGTGGGGCAAATTATGAAACGGTGTAATAGCAAAGCAGTTTATAACTCTATTGCAATCAAAGCATTTATACTATTGTAATGTACATATTGTTACATATGTATTGTTGTTTTGAATTGTGGTACACGATGGCACATAGTTCTTGTTGTTTTTACTTTACTAAAAAATTCAATGTTAATTAATTTTGTTGTTATTTTACTTTATTAACAAACAAATCCATTTTCCTCCCAGGAATTTTGTATTTCTGATTTTACATTTATAGTAACTTTATAATAACAATAGAAAGTCCACAAAAACCTCAAAACCTGACTTTTTATCTCTCACAAAAAATTTTTTTTGCCTGAATGCATTTCGCTCTGAAAGCAAACAGTTGTTGCTAAAACATGAATATTAGTTATTGCTTTTCAGCGGTGTACATAACAGCTACACTGTTAAAAAGAACATGTATCGTGCCACTGCACTCTACCTGCAGCAAGTGGCTCTTGTCCGCGTATCCTTTGATGAATAACCAGTACAGAGTGGTGGCTAAACTGGGGCCGGGCAGATCATCGATGCTCTTCGTTTTCCCAGCCTCGATGTCGGCCTGGAGGTTCTGGGTCTGGTTCAGGCCTGAAGAGCCCCGGGAACGGAGCTCCACACCGGGCCGAGCAGCAGGAAGTGTCCGGGGACAGAGAGCCTTGAGCCGGAGAACCCGGGTTGTCGAGGAACCCATGGTGGAAGAATCTGTGTGTGAGTGTTTGTGTTTGTGTGTGTGTGTGTGTGTGTGTGTGTGTGTGTGTGTGTGTGTGTGTGTGTGTGTGTGTGTGTGTGTGTGTGTGTGTGTGTGTGTGTGTGTGTGTGTCCTGCAGGGACCGTGTTTAAAAAATAAATAAAAAATGGTTTTATACGTAAATTGCAATTTATTTAAAAATGCCAAGTTCAAGGAACTGCCTTGTCACTTTGATCATACATGGAAGTGGAGCCTATAGTTTTAATTCAAAAGATTTTTTTTTCAATAAATAAATCTAATTTATATTTACATAACATTACAAGCATTAAATATAGGCTAAAACTGAAATGGTAAAAAAAAACGCAAATTATTATTAATAATATCAAATAAATGTAACACCAGTGACATTCCTATACAAATAAGCTTTGTATAAAGTATAAAGTATAAAAATTACTGTAAGCTCTACTTGTTGTGGATTCATCAAGTTAAGAGTTAGTTATTGCTATTTAACAGGTTTTAGATGTTTTTAGAAGGAGTATATTTCAGCAGATTTGTATCACCCAGATTCCACCTTTTCTGTAGAATGACCCAGATGAGAACTGTCTTTTTAAAATGTATTTAACTTTCAGATATCATATTACCAAGTATATAATATCATACACATCTATTGAAATATAACATCCTGCATTTAGCATTTGAATCATGTCAACAAGTATATAATAAAAACATAAAATTCACACATAATAAGAGCATTATAAACCAAAAGATTACAATTATTTAATTGAATAAGTGAAATTCAAGCGATTTTCAGTATTACGTTGACACCAATATATATATAAATAAACACAGAACATCCTGCAATAGGAATAGGAACTACTCTGTAATTCATTCATACACATGTACCATTTTTTATATTCCTTTTAATGTATACTTCATATACATTTACAGGTAATGCAGTGTTTTAAGTGACTTATTTAACTTGATAACACAGACTTGAAGTAACAGTTATACATTAAACTACTAGGTATTACTAAAATAGTGTGTCTGCCTTCGAGCTAGTGGAGTTAATATATTTTTTAACATGATTCTGTCGTTTTTTTCGCCGTAATATGAGTCATATTTCAATGTGAACTGGTCGGTAAAAGGCCTCAGTGAAATTGTATATTAAAGGCTCTATGTTCAGAAAGTGGGTATTAACGCCCTCTTGTGGTCACGGTGAGGTACTGCAGCTGCGTTTCTGTCAAGCTAGAGGAATTGCATATTACATACCACTTCCGGTAACATCCTACAAAATAAAACATTGTTTGTAACAGACGGAGGTGTATTTTAGTTTTTAAAACGTTCAATTTTACTTTAAGACTTTATCTAACTGCTCGGTATTGTAGTCAACTTGATAGAGAAACGTATCACATCTTCTAACTCTACTCACTAAGCGGGAAGACATTGTATTTGGAAGGTAACAGTTCGTTTAGCTTCGGCTAATGTTTTGTGCTAATGATACGGTGGCCGAGACGCACTGAAAACATATACGGCTAACACGTAGAGCTAAGGTAATCGGGGGACTCGAGGGACTAACTGAGAGCTAGGTAGTTAATACACGTTTTAACTACACGTTTGTATCCTGTCTTTATTTCGCCATATTATGAGTCATATTTCAATGTAAATTGGACGCTAAAAGGCTAGAAGAAGTGCGTATTACATACCACTTCCTGTAACATCCTTCAAAATAAAACTCTTTATAATGGGGACAGAACGAGTCAACTTGATGTACTACTATTACTTTCATTACTGATTATATTTCACTTTAGCTAGCTTATTATAAACTAGATCTGTCGTTTGATATATATTTTAACAACTGTAATAAATATAGCAGAGGTTCGCTTGCTTTCATTTCATTTTAGCTTACCCTGATAGCATTGGTTACATCCGGGTCCCTTTGTTGTCGCTAGACTAGGGTTTAATGTGTTTCTCATCATGTTGACTCCACTAGCATGAACTCTGACACAACTGTAAAGTTATACTGTAAAAACGTGCAAATTAAAACCACATTTTATTGTTGAAGGTTGGGTTTAACAGGAAGTCTCCGTTGATAACGGAGTTGTAGTTACCGACTGTGGCCAGAAGAGGGCGCCAAAGCTCCTCTAAATGTTACCATGGACTGGATGTTATGTGATAATGACTTTGTATCTAGCGTACTAATACTGTATATATTACTGTTTCTCTTTTAACAGCAAGAAAATAACCAGAACCAATGTTTGAAGCTCTCAGTTAGTCCCTCGAGTCTCCCGGTTACTTTAGTGTTTGCCGTATGTGTTTTCAGCGCGTTGAGTCCTCTCGGCCACCGTATATTTTAGAACACAACATTAGCCGAAGCTAAATGAACTGTTTCCATCAAATAACATGTCTTCCCGCTTAGTGAGTAGAGTTAGAAGATGTGATACGTTTCTCTATCAAGTTCACTACAATACCGAGCAGTCAGACAAAGTTGTAAAGTAAAATTGAGAGTTAAAAAAACAAAAATACACTTCCGTCTGTTAGACTTAGAGAACATGTTTTATTTTGAAGGATGTTACAGGAAGTGGTATGTAATATGCAATTCCTCTAGCTTGACAGAAACGCAGCTGCAGTAACTCACCGTGACCACAAGAGGGCGTTAATACCCACTTTCTGAACATAGAGCCTTTAATATACAATTTCACTGAGGCCTTTTACCGACCAGTTTACATTGAAATATGACTCAAATTACGGCGAACAAACTAAATAATGTTAAAATATTTATTTATACCACTAGCACGAGGGCAGACACACTATCAGAGTAACACACAATAGTTTAATGTATAACTTTTAATGAGTTAGTTACAGGATAGCTGTCCTCTAGTAAAGTTATACATTGTATAAAAGCACTCTACTTCCGGTGAAGACTTACAAAATAAAAGCTTCTAAATATGTATATTTTTTATTAATTTATTTTGTTCCAACAGAACATGGATATATATATACATACATCTTTAAAGGCAGTCTGATTCTTTATATATTTTGTTGGACGTATGCATGTATGATTTAACGTTTATTTCAATGTTCGCTTGCTTTCATTTCATTTTAACTTCCCCTGATAAGGATGCATTGGTTACATCCGGGTCCCGTTACATCCGGGTCCCTTCGTTGTGCCAAAGGTGCGTTTCTTTAAGCTCTTTTTGGTGGATTGTAAGATGTAATACTAGGAACTACACACTGAAATGTTTATGTTTTGACACTGAATGGATGTGATCGAGTACTTCAATCTCCTCTTCCCTTACTACCAAGAAATATCATATTTAATACTATTTTTTAGTATTGATTAACTTATTTTCATGACAAAATGACTGAAAATGCTGCTTTAAGGCTCAAAGAAATGGAGAATTGGTGCTTTTTCGTCATCTCACATCCTGATAGATTGACCAAAGATAAGGTGGTTGTAGAGAAAATAATATGATAGCATGCAAATCCTAGGACTCGAAGTATCAATTACATTAATTATCGATTAACTCAAATCCACCCAGTTGATTATCGTGGATCACAACAACAACAAAAGCATAACATTCACACATTTAAGAAACGTTCAAAGAGATCATTCCTTGGTTTTTTCAGACTAAAACAATTATTTGACAATCAAAACATTTGGCAAATAATTTCCTGTTGATCGTTTGATCTTTTAAGTCGACGGAATCTTTTCTCTCAGATCTTTTCTTGCAATATCGCCAAGCTCTTATCGGGAGGTTCTGCAGGTCCGTCTTTGGTGACAGTTTGTTTGTCATAAGCATATCGTTTGCACCGTCATCAGAAGTCCATTTTCAGATGGTGCTTCGCTTCACACAGGGCAATTTATCATTTTGCCCAAAAACACCCAATCCCAGCAGCAACCACAAGTAGGACAACAATGATGCCTCCAGCAATTGGAAAACCTGCTGGTTCTTCCTTCTTGGAGAGTATATTTGGAAGTGGTTCACTTGCTTCCTCGCTCACTGGGTTGTTCATTTTGCAGAAGAAGTTCTTCACATGTCCATGCTCTTTCTTGGTGATGGGCATGACCTTCCCCGACTCTTTCCACTCTCCATCCCCGGTCTTCCATCTGTGAGTGACGGGTTCAGCCCCGGTGCCGGTGGTAGGCCCTTCACAGGTGTTCTCTGTTCTGGGACAAAGGAAGCACATCTTTCACCCATTCTGCCAGAATACTATCTTCAAACTTCCACTGGATGATGGTGATCGGATCGGAAGGAGCAGGCCTCGAATCCAGCGTCACGCTACCGCCTTCCTTGGTGAACTTCTCCTCCACAGTAGAAGCAGAGCTAAGAGAGGCCGCCAACAACAGCAGAGAAAACACCACCAATTTCCCCATTTCGTCCATGGACCAATACACGACTTTACGGATGTTCATAACGGATCATTTAATCGTCAATTCGCCGCCAAGAAGACACCGAGTTACACCACACCCTTCTTCAGCGAGGAAGTGGAAGAAGTTGGATGCAACTCCTCTCAGTGCTTGAATTGGAATCAAAAAGGAGCCAGTTCTCTAAATCAGCAACTGGTTGAAGTCAATTTATTTATACAGCTCAAAAACAAGTATTTGGCTCAAAGTCATAGTATTTCCTATAATGCGTCTTTTTACTGTATATTCTACAAAGGCTCACTGAAACAACATGACTGTGCATCTGAGATTAGAGGGGGTGCATCTGAGATTAGAGGGGGTGCATCTGAGATTAGAGGGGGTGCATCTGAGATTAGAGGGGGTGCATCTGAGATTAGAGGGGGTGCATCTGAGATTAGAGGGGGTGCATCTGAGATTAGAGGGGGTGCTTCTGAGATTAGAGGGGGTGCATCTGAGATTAGAGGGGGTGCATCTGAGATTAGAGGGGGTGCATCTGAGATTAGAGGGGGTGCATCTGAGATTAGAGGGGGTGCATCTGAGATTAGAGGGGTGCTTCTGAGATTAGAGGGGGTGCATCTGAGATTAGAGGGGGTGCATCTGAGATTAGCCGGGGTGCATCTGAGGTTAGAGGAGGTGCATCTGAGATTAGAGGGGGTGCATCTGAGATTAGAGGGGGTGCATCTGAGATTAGAGGGGGTGCATCTGAGGTTAGAGGGGGTGCATCTGAGATTAGAGGGGGTGCATCTGAGATTAGAGGGGGTGCATCTGAGATTAGAGGGGGTGCATCTGAGGTTAGAGGAGGTGCATCTGAGGTTAGAGGAGGTGCATCTGAGGTTAGAGGGGGTGCATCTGAGATTAGAGGGGGTGCATCTGAGGTTAGAGGGGGTGCATCTGAGATTAGAGGGGGTGCATCTGAGATTAGAGGAGGTGCATCTGAGATTAGAGGAGGTGCATCTGAGATTAGAGGGGGTGCATCTGAGATTAGAGGGGTGCATCTGAGGTTAGAGGGGGTGCATCTGAGGTTAGAGGGGGTGCATCTGAGGTTAGAGGGGGTGCATCTGAGGTTAGAGGGGGTGCATCTGAGATTAGAGGGGGTGCATCTGAGATTAGAGGGGGTGCATCTGAGATTAGAGGGGGTGCATCTGAGATTAGAGGGGGTGCATCTGAGATTAGAGGGGGTGCATCTGAGATTAGAGGAGGTGCATCTGAGATTAGAGGGGTGCATCTGAGATTAGAGGGGGTGCATCTGAGGTTAGAGGGGGTGCATCTGAGATTAGAGGGGGTGCATCTCAGGTTAGAGGGGGTGCATCTGAGGTTAGAGGGGGTGCATCTGAGATTAGAGGGGGTGCATCTGAGATTAGGAGGGGGTGCATCTGAGATTAGAGGGGGTGCATCTGAGGTTAGAGGGGGTGCATCTGAGGTTAGAGGGGGTGCATCTGAGATTAGAGGGGGTGCATCTGAGGTTAGAGGGGGTGCATCTGAGGTTAGAGGGGGTGCATCTGAGATTAGAGGGGGGTGCATCTGAGATTAGAGGGGGTGCAATCTGAGATTAGAGGGGGTGCATCTGAGGTTAGAGGAGGTGCATCTGAGGTTAGAGGGGGTGCATCTGAGATTAGAGGGGGGTGCATCTGAGGTTAGAGGGGGTGCATCTGAGATTAGAGGGGGTGCATCTGAGATTAGAGGGGGTGCATCTGAGATTAGAGGGGGTGCATCTGAGGTTAGAGGGGGTGCATCTGAGATTAGAGGGGGTGCATCTGAGGTTAGAGGGGGTGCATCTGAGATTAGAGGGGGTGCATCTGAGATTAGAGGGGGTGCATCTGAGGTTAGAGGGGGTGCATCTGAGATTAGAGGGGGTGCATCTGAGATTAGAGGGGGTGCATCTGAGATTAGAGGGGGTGCATCTGAGTTAGAGGAGGGTGCATCTGAGGTTAGAGGGGGTGCATCTGAGATTAGAGGGGGTGCATCTGAGGTATTAGAGGGGGTGCATCTGAGATTAGAGGGGGTGCATCTGAGATTAGAGGAGGTGCATCTGAAGATTAGAGGAGGTGCATCTGAGATAGAGGGGGTGGCATTCTGAGATTAGAGGGGGTGCATCTGAGGTTAGAGGGGGTGCATCTGAGATTTAGAGGGGGTGCATCTGAGGTTAGGAGGGGGGTGCATCTGAGGTTAGAGGGGGTGCATCTGAGGTTAGAGGGGGTGCATCTGAGATTAGAGGGGGTTGCATCTGAGATTAGAGGGGGTGCATCTGAGATTAGAGGGGGTGCATCTGAGATTAGAGGGGGTGCATCTGAGATTAGAGGAGGGTGCATCTGAGATTAGAGGGGGTGCATCTGAGATTAGAGGGGGTGCATCTGAGGTTAGAGGGGGTGCATCTGAGGTTAGAGGGGGTCATCTGAG